>BDDC01000054.1:31761-63610 GCA_001662425.1 Chlamydomonas sphaeroides
CTTCCTGTGGGCGGTGGGACGCAGCTGGCGGTGGGTGCAGCATGGGTGCCCGTGCTTGCGCCGCGGTGTGAGGTTGTCTGCGTCAGGCCAGGGCCGAGCCAGTGGGAGAACGAGTCCTCGCGGGTGAAATCCGCAGGGCGGGGCCGCGGGGCCGTGTGTGCACCCCCGTGGCTCCCAGCGCAACGCCCACCCAGTGACGCCACCGCCTGCTCCTCCTCACCAGCGCGCGTGGCGGGCGTACCGCCACCGCAAGCTGCTGTCCGTGGTGAGCGGCCTGCTGGCGGCGGGGCACAAGGAGGCCGCCGCCGCCGCCGTGGCCGAGGCCGAGGCCGCCGAGCGCAAGGCCGCGGCGACGGCCGCGGCCGCGGTCGCCGCCGCCGCCGCGACGGCGGCGGCGCTGGAGGCGCGCCGGGCCGCGCGCGCCGCGGCGGCGGCCGCGCAGCGGCCGCCCTGGCGCAGCTCTGCCGGCGGCGTGCCCAACAGGTCCGCGGCGCCGCCGACGTCGCCGCCGCCGCGCCGCAGCTTGGCTGGCGGCCGGTCCACGGCCGAGGTGGCGGCGGCGGCGCAGCTGACTCAGCAGATGGGGCCGTCGCGCGGCTCCCTACCGCGCGTGGGCCGCGCCTTCGAGGCAGGCGCCCCGGCAGTCGTGAACCTCGGCGGCAGCGCGCACGCGTCGCCACCAGCGACCTTCTCGGGCGCCGGGCCGCCGCCGCCGCCGCGCGGGTCCGTCGCCGCTGCAGGTCCGATGGCGGACCCGCCGTCGATGCCGCCGCCGCGCTCCTCCGACCCGGGCCTGGCCCTGCCCTTCTCGGCCAACCAGGTGGGGCCTCGTGGCACGGCCTTGCTGGCGGCCATCTAAGCAGCCCTCGTATCCTATGTTGATTCTGTCGATACTTGGACGATTAGCTTCGGTCGGCGCTATCGGACCAGTTGCGTGGGCTGCGCTCCGAGTGTGTGCGCGCGTCGTGCGTCGCGAGCTGTGCAAGCGCCGGCGCCCGTGTCGGACTGAGCGGCCATGAGGCCCCGACGCCGAGCCCAGCACGCACCGCACCGCACAGACCCACGGGTCCGCACATTCGGCAGCGCGGCCTGGCGCCCGGCCACCACCGACCAACCCGCGTGCCGCTGGCCACACTCTGCGCCGCACCCACCTCTGCCCCACTTGCTCCGTCCCCGCAGTGGCCGCAAGGTCCGATGGGGCCCCCGTCGCTGCCCGGCATGCCGCTGCACCGACGCGCCGCCCGCCAGTCGTGGGCGTCGGGCGCCGTCGTGGCGCCGCCGGCGTCGCCGCCGGGCCGGCAGTCGCACACGAGCTCAGCGTCGCGCCGGGCGCTGCTGACGGTACGGGAGGTGAACCTTGAGTACGGCATGACTACAAGCAGCGGCACGCAGATCGCCGGCCTGTCGGCGGCGGCGTCGTACATGGGAGTCAGCGCCAGCGTCGGCGGCAGCCGAAGCGGCAATGGCGCCGTGCCGCCGGCGGAGCCGCCGCCGCCGCGCGGCTTTCGGCGCATAAGCATGGCCGGCGGCAGCGGGTCCGGCGGCAGCGGCGGCGGCGGCTTCGTGGCGGCGCCGAAGCGGCCGTCGCTGGAGGGGACATCGGCGGCGGCGGCGGCAACGGATTCGGCCAGGATACTGCCGCGTCTCCCGTCGCGCCCAACAACACCGACGGCACCGCCGACGCTGAGCGTCGACTTCGAACGCCGCACGGACAACGGCGGCGGCGGCGCCGCCGACAGGTCCCCAAGCAGCCCTGCGCCGCCGCCGCTGCAGCCAGCGCTCGCGCAGAGCTTGCTGGGCCGCCGTCAGTCCGCCGTACTCGCGGACGGCGCGCGGTTAGGGACGGCCGCCGCCGACGGCGACGGCGCCCCCTCGGAGCACGGCCGTGCGGTGGCGGCGGCTAGCGCGGCGTGGGCCGACGCCATGCTGCCTCAGCCACCGCCGCCACTGCGCTTGGCGGCCCCCACCAGTCCACGGGGTACACTGCCGTCCCTCGGCGCTGCCAGCCCCGCCGCCGCGACCTCGGGCAGCTCCGGCTTCGTCGCCGCCGCCGCCCTGGCTGACGGCGCCGCCGACGGCGGCCCAGGCTCCCGCCACGCTAGCGGCTTCCTCCAGGCCTTCCGTCACTCCTTCTCCACCATCTCTAGCGCCTCCGTCTCCTCCACCACAGGCCCCGCAGCCGCCGCAGCCGCAGCAGCCGCCACCGTCAGCGGTGGCAGCGGCACCGCCGCCAGTGCCGGCAGCGGCACCGCCGCCAGTGCCGGCAGCGGCACCGCCGCCAGTGCCGGCAGCGGCACCGCCGCCAGCGGCGGCAGCGGCACCGCCGCCAGCGGCGGCAGCGCCATGTTCCGCTGGCCCGGCGCCGCCTCGGCGGCGGCGCTTGCCAGCGGCTCGCAGGGCAGCCCCAGCCCCGCCAGCAGCCCGGGCCCCACCAGCCCGTCCGCCTCCGCCAGCTACTCCCACAACCTGTCGCTGTCGCTCAACCGTGCACGCGCGTCCCGGCTGCGCGCCGCGGTAAGCTCGCAGGGCTCGGCCTTCCTGGCGGCGCTGCCGCCGCTTGGCCAGCAGCAGTCGCCGCTGCTGCCCGGACTCGACCGGCCGGCCTTCTTGACCGTCACAGCGCCCAGCGGCGCGCTGGCGTCGCCGCCGGTCACGGTCACGACCGTCCATGCATCCAGCGGCGGCGGCGGCGGCGGCGTGCTGGCGCGTGGCTCGCCGACGCGCCGACGCACCTCCGGCGTCCCGAATGAGCCCGCCGCCGCTGGCGCTTCTGCCGGCGGATGGACAGGGTCAGTGGCGGCACCGCCGCCGCCGCCGCCGCTGGGGCTTGTGGGTCCCGGCGTCAGGGCTGCCTGGGGCACGCCGCCGCCGACGGCGCCGTCGGCGTCGCTGGCGGCAGGCGCTGTCGCCGCCGGGCCGGGCGTGGACTCTTTCGCGCGGACGGCGGGCGCGTACGACATCCTGACGGTGAAGCCGGCGACGGCAGCGGGCGACGGCGCCTTCTCTCGCCCTCCAAACAGCATGGCGCCCTTCGAATGAGGCAGCGCTGGCGCCCAACGACCGAGGGCGCGGGCCTGGGGGTGCCGCTGGTGGCGCGCCGGTGGCCGCAGCCCGGCGCCGGCGGGCGGCGCTGCAGGCCGCGAGGGACGGCGGCGGCGGCGGCGGCGGCGGGTGCGGCAGGATTGGCGGCAGCGGCGGCGGGCGCTCCGCCCGCAGCTTCCCCCCGGCCGCTACAGACGCTCCTCTGCGCCCGTGGGCTCTGGCATGTGTGTGCCTGTGCTTGGCAGGTGACCGAGGGTGGCGCCCCTCACGCGGCACGCTCTGCCGTGTCGAGCCGCATGCGTGTGACCGCATGGAGGGCGGCAGCGCAGCGCGCCGCCGCAGCTCCGGCCGCCTGGGTGCGGCCGCCGGATGCCGCCCATGGCCGCCGGCGGGACGTGAAGGGGCTTCTGCAGCTCACAATCCCTGGCGGGGGCCCTCCCCCTGGGGCGATCGAGGACGCCGGCTCTGCCGGCGCCGCCGGCCGCAACCGGACGTCGGACGCCTTCCCTCAGGGCCTCCGCGCCGCACGGCTCGCTGTGTTGGTTGCATTGCAGCAATGCTCGACGCACGACGATGGTGGGCGCTGTTGTGTGCTGCGGGGGCGCGCCTGCGCCCCCGCTCGCGTAGTGATGCTGATCCAGACCCAGACCCAGGCAGATCTAGTCGGCCCTGCAACACGGGCCCGGTTGTCGCTCGCTTGCGCTTGCCACTGCGTTGCCTTGCCGTGCTATGGGCGCTGGGCTTCATGCGTCGTGCGGGTCTGCTTCCCGTTGGAACGGCGTCCTGCTCTCCACGGCTGTATGTGCCGGTGCCGGTGCCGGTGCCGGGTGCCGGGTGCTTAGGCTCCTGGGCGCCAAGGTTGTGGCTGTTGGTTGCTCGCAGAGCTCGGGGGCCCAGAAGCGCCGAAGGCCGGTCCCTTTATAGGCTGCGATTGGGTGGTGGGGGTGGTGCCGGTGCCCGGCAGGCGGCGGGTGTGAAACCTGGGTCATCGGTACCGGCAGCAGCGAGCCGTTGGCAGTTGGGTTCTGTTGGTGAGTAGCCAGTCGTTGACGGTTGGGTTCCGTTGGTGCGCGGCACGCGCGCGAGTCCGTGCGGCATGTGGTGGTAGTCGAGCAAGGCCAGGCTCAGGGACCGGCGGGGGGGCGCGCGTTGGGGTCTGCTGCGGGCCGCAGCCGTGACCGTCGGGGGTTGGCGATGCGGCCGCTCACCACAAAAGGGCGGCGACCACAGAAGCGAAGCACGCGAAAGCAGCACGGTATCCGGCGCTCACGCGTCCAAGAGGACCGGCCCCTGGAAACCATGTGTTGCCCGAGCGTAGCCGCCTTAGAAGTTGTGCTCGCCACACGGAATGGGTGGTTGGCGCCGGCGTTGAAGCGTGGCGCCAGCCTCGCTTGCGTAGCTAGGTTGCGGCGCCCGGGGCCGCCACCGCCGGCTTAGTATTATGGAAACTAAAGCGAAGCCAGGGGTACGAGTATTCGTGCGCGCGGTCGCCTGCGTGTGGTTCCCGCTCGGAGCCCCGGAGCTGTGACGCGCCGCGCCCCAGCCCGCGCTGTGGCCGCGGACACGCCAAGCAGCGGGCGCAGACCCGCCCCAAGTACCAGCTGGGCGTGCGGCTACCGGCAGCCAGCTGTCGTGCGCTTGGGTCCGTGTGTGGCCACACAGGCACCTGCATGTCTTGACACCCCCCCCAATGACTTCCACGCTGGTTCCAAGTAAAACAGGCACCTGCATGCTTTGCGGAGCGCTAGTCCGGCGAGCGCCGGCGAGCACCCGTGAGAGTGCAGAGCAAGTCGGAGGCAAGGGGGATTACAGGTGGGCAAGGGGGCCGCACCCTTTCCTCACCCCGGTTGACAGGTTCGCTCCCGGTTGCGTGCGGGGATGGGCTTGGGCGCCGCGCCAGCGGCCCACAATGCAGCAATGTAACAGCCGCTCTTGTCAACGCCACACCAGCACGGACCAGCTACATCATATCTTCCTTTGGGTGAGCGGGGTCCTTCCACCGCTGCTGCCTGAACCCCTAACGCTCAAGCCGGAGAGTCGGGTGTAACCCTGTTCATTCAAGATCCAACAAACAGGGGGCAGCACCAGGCGGTTCCCCGGAGGCAACTCAGGCTCCCGCGGGACACCACCCCTGGCAGCTGTAAGCACGAAACGCGCGAGGGGCAAACCCAGATTCCACGCGCACTCATCAGCAAAAGGGTTGCACCCACGGACCAGTCACGCATCGCGTATGGAACTGGCCTCCGGACCAGCCGGCCGGCCAGCACTGCCGGACGCTGTGCTGCCAGCCAGCGCGGCCAACGCGTGACCCGCCAGCCAGCCCCACGTGTGACCCACATGGCTCACAGGCGCTTAACATGGCTTTCAATGTATCCACCAGCGTTGGAGTCAGTGTAGGTACCATTCACCAATCACACGAATGAGGCAGGCAAGGTGGCTCCATCCGGGATGGGGCGTACACCCCAACCCGTCCTTCATCGAGGCCTGCCGGGATGCCGGCCGGCCCACCTATTGGGCTACTTCAGTCGAAGGCAATGCTTGTGTACTAGGCGCCCGCCCTCTCAACCAGCGCTCTACGTGCCGGCACTCGTCTGGGACGCGACCCCTGGTCCCTTCACCCGGACATGGCCGGGGCACGCTTGCGTGCAAAGAACGGGCAGCCCCCTTTCACTCCCCGCCTCGCGTTAGCACACGCCGACGGCCGCCACCGCAACCGTTATCGCAACAGCTGCCGCCCAGCCAGTCAGGCACGGCCAGGAGGCAGGGCCCGCCCTTGCCGCCAGCTCAGCCCCCAACATCGCCACGCTGGGAAGCAGAGGAAGCGCATAAACGACCCGGAACGAGGTTGTGGGAGCCTGACCTTCACGCTGCACTTGCTCGGCTCGACAGTGGCACTGCTTTATGGATGACAGGGTGGCTCAGGAGGCCGTTGGTACGGCAGGGGGACGCGGGGACCGCCGCCGGGGCTGCTGCCAGGGCCGCGGTAGGGCGACAGCAGCCGGGGCCGGGCCAGCGCTGGGGCGCAGGGCGGGGCGGCCACTGGGGCCACGGGGGGCGTTCGCCGCAAAATGGAGCGGGGAGCGGAATAGTCCAGGTTACGAAACAGAAAAGGGGGGAAAGCGAGGGGGGACTAACCGCGGTGCACGTTGACACGTCGGGTCTGTTTACGCGTCGCAGTCGGGTTCCACAAGCCGCTTCACACACCGGCAGAGGCAAGCAGCAGAGAGGCGCCTGCCAACTGCCCATACACCCGAAACTGTGTCGTGCCGCTTCAGTCGCACCACTCGTCTCAATCCATCACACTTAACCCGCCCCCTTTTGTGGACATGCAACAAAGATTGGATTGTGCTTCTGTTGAACAACAGCTAGGCTTGGGGGGGCGTCTGCGACCGCGACGGCATTGCCAATCGACGTTTACAAAACACTACACCAGGTCGCACGGCTTATACGCTTGAAAGATGGCTTATGCTTCATCTGCGACTGGGCATCACCGCTGAGTATTACGCGGGGCACGACGGTACGAAGCGTAACGGTTTGTCTTTCCCAATTGAAGCCGCTCTTCTGCACAGCAGCACCGCACTCAGTACTCTTATTGAAGTAGCACATTATTACTCGACGAGGCAATTTACAGTAATTACATACACGTATTTGTGCTACAAAGCATACTTCGCTGACGCTTCACTGCGATACAGCCTCCACTTCTACCAAGACATCTGCATCAAGCCACGCGCCATAGCTGAGAGAAATCCTTCAGCTCTAGGCTCGCCTTGTGAAACGGCTGCGTGATGGTGGCATAGAGGCGTGGCACCAAACGCGCACCCGAGCTAGGTATGCAACAAGCGTCGCCACCGTGAACGGGCTGGGGACGTTGAAACGCGCGAAGCAGCCCACATACATGGACACCACGCTAATGGAGATAGTGTGAAACGAGGCAAAACATCAGCGCCAGCAGCGCCACAAGCTCAGCCACCATTGCCAATCAGACGTGTGTCGCGGCGTACACTTTGCCGCAACAGGCTGGCATTCGCCAGCATTCGCGCACGACAATGCCGACCTTTGAAACCTGCCAGCTCTCGATTGCGTATTGGCCACAATTGTATGTGCCTTCTTCCTCTTCTTCATCTGCTGTAGTTTGGCTTCGGCTGTCCGTCGGACTCCTCCTTCCCTGTACGTCGGGCTCATGGACGGCAACGCCACATCTCGAGGCCGCCACTCCTACTTCAAGGGTGTGACGTTGTACCGACCGACGGCCAAGTGGAGGGCCCAGGTGCGGGGCAGGCGTGGTTGAGTGATGGGGTGCCTGCGCACGCAGAGGGGGGGAGGGGGGGGTCCGCGGCACGGTAATTGCCACCGCCGCACGTATGCGCGTGTGCGCTCGCATGTGTCCCAGTCTAAATGCCGGAAGAGGCCTTCAGCGTGGCACTGGCACCTTCAACAGTCAATTTCTCAAACTTCTGGTGCTCTGCCGGCGCTCATGCGCCGGACATCCTCACGCAGCACCTGGCCCCCTGGCCGTCGGCCCAGCAGCGCCACGCGTGCATCTCGGTGCAAGCTACCTAATTCTGCAACCCTTTATGCGTCCGGCGTGAGCATGGCACGCCGTCGCCATCCCACAGTTGCGCGTGCATGAACTCGTCACCAACACTCGCGATCGAGTCACCGCGTCACCCAGGCCTCTCAGAACCCTGGCTCGCCGCATGAAATGAGCATGTCGCGTCTTCAGCGTCCCCCTTGCTGGCCGCCTATCCTGCAGATCTCGCACGGCGGCCGCACAGTGACCCTGGGCGACTATGCGACCGAGGACGAGGCAGCGCGCGTGTTTGACCGCGCCTGCATCTGCAAGTACGGTGGCGACGCCGTTTGCAACTTTCCGCTGTCGGACTACTCGGCCGAATGGGATGAGCTGAGAGGTGCGCCGCTGGGGTGACACCAGCTGCGAGGCGCGCAGACATTCGACGACCCAAGCCCCGAACACGCTCTGCGCTGTGCTGCTCGCCCGCCCCCGCAGCTGCCTCCATGCCCGACCTGCTGCTCAAGTTCAAGGCCGAGCGGCAGCAGGCCAAGGCCTCTGGCCGCAGCAGCGTTCCCAGCAGGGCCCGCCGCGGCAGCAGCGGCGACGACAGCAGCGACGGCGGCGGCGGCGTCGCCGCGCCGCCACCGCCGCCGGCGCCGCCGCTGCTGACGGCCGCTGCCTGCAGCCCGCGCGCGCGGCTGCCGCGGCAGCGACCGCTGCCGGCTCACAAGCAGCGCCAGGCTCGGGAGCAGCGGCAGCAGATGGAGTGCGGCCGGCGGCGGGCGCTGAGCTCGCCATCCTGGCTTAGCGAAGCCGGCGCCGAGCTGCCGCTGCAGCCTCAACCCCAGCCGGTCAAGCGGCAGGCAGAGGACGATGACGGCGGCGTTGCGCCGCAGTGGCCGCAGCCCATCAAGAAGCGCAAGCTGGAGCTGGAGCCGCTGACGCTGGAGCTGCCGGCGGCGGCGCCTGCGCCCCCGCAGATGCAGATGCTGCTACCGGAGCCGTGCATCGCGAGGTGGGTATTGGTGGTTTTAGAGTTGGCCCAACGGGGAGGGCGGGTGCGGGGCTGCAACGGCTGCGGTTCGCGGCTCTGCCACTTGCGACTGACCACGTCTAACATTGCTTGCCCGCCGCCCGCTGCCTACGGCCATGCTTCTTGCTATGCAGCCCCGGCGCGCTCTTCTCGTCAGGCACCGTCGCCGGCAGCGGCCCAAGCCTCGCGCCGAGCGCCGCTGCCAGCCCTCGCCGCAGCGCCGGCAGCGGCTGGGAGCCCAGCAGAGCGTCGCCGCCTCTGTCGGCGCCGCCGCCGCCGCCGCCTGCGCTCCCGCTGCAGCTGACGGCCGTGTCCAAGCCGCCGCCCGCCGCCGCCGCCGCCGCCAACTCCAACACCAACACCTGCATGGAGGTTGAGCTGCTCGCCGCCACCGACGGCGCCGCATGTGAGGGGCTCATGATGATGGCGGAGCTGGCCACCGGGCGGTTGGCGGCGCCGCCGCCGCTGGGCCGCGTCAGCACCGCCGCCAGCAGCAACTCTTCTGGCAGCGGCTGCAGGGACGCGTCCCGCAGCCGGCGCGGCAGCGGCAGCGGCATGTCCGACATGGCTGCTTCCGGCCAGCGGCGGCTGACGGCGGCGGAGGCGGAGGCCCTGGGGCCGCTGCTGGCGGCGCTGCCGGCCGCCGCCGCCTCGCCCGGGGCCGAGCCGGCCGCGCTCTCCTGGCCCGCCGAGCCGGCGGCAGGCGCCGGCCGCCGGCTGCTGCCGCGGCCGCATGGCCTGCCCGCTGCGGCTGCAGCCACCAGCCGCACTGCCGCTGGGCCGCCGGCCGATGATGGTAGCGAGGCCCTGCTGCAGCAGCGGGCTCGCGACCTGCTGGAGCAGCTCCTTTCTGGCGTGCCGCTCATGGGATCCCTCGCCGCAGCCGAGCCGCAGCCTGCGCCGCGGCCGCAGCCGTCCGCCGCTGCAATGCCGCCGCAGCTGCTGGCGCCCTTTCGGTCTGGAGCCAGGTCTGCGGGCGGCCGCGAGGGTCCTGTCGGTTGCACGCTGCCGCTGGCGACGGAGGCGGCGGCGCCCAAGGCCGCCGCGCCCGGCGGCTGGGAGATGGAGCAGCGCCTCATCCTTGAGCTGCTGCAGGCCCAGGCCAAGGCCGAGGAGCAGCAGCGGCAGGCGCAGCGGCAGCAGCAGCGGCAGCGGGAGCTGGAGCAGCAGCGGCAGCGCGAGCGGGAGCGGGAGCTGGAACAGCAGCGCGAGTGGCTGCTGCAGCAGCGCGAGCGGCAGCGGGAGCTGGAGCGGGAGCGGGAGCAGCAGCGGCTGCTGCAGCGGCTGCTGGCCGAGGAGAGGCAGACTGCTGCGCTGGCTGCTGAGCTTGAGGCGCTGCAGAGTCTGCCCTCGACGGCGCCGCCGGCGCTGCGGGCGCTGGCGGCGGCGCTTGGCCTGCTGCCGCCGACGCCGGCGGCGGCGCCGTCTGCCGCAGAGGAGCTGGCAGCGGCGCTGGGCCTGTTGCCGCCAACGCCTCCGGCGGCGCCCTCTGCCGCAGAGGAGCTGGCGGCGCTCCTGGGCTTGCGCCTTCCGCCGGTGGCGCCGTCGTCGGAGCGCGCCCCAATGTGCGGTGGCGGCAACAGCGGTCGCGCCGCCAACGCGGCTGCCGCTGCCTGCGGCTATGGCCGCGGCGGCGACGCCTCACTCGCCAAGCAGCGCACTTTTGCCCTCGACCTGGCGGCATGCGGAGGCGGTGGCGGAGGCGGAGGCTCTGCAGCTCGGGGCCGGCCGTCGGCGTCGCCGCAGCTGGCGGTTGGCCAGCCGGACGTGCCGATGGTGCTGCGCGTACCGGCACGGATGCAGCCGTCAAGCGCGTACGACAGCGACGTCGAGTGCGTCAAGCTGTCATTGGCGTCGAAGGGCGAGAGGCCGCTGCTGCTATGGTGAGCGATGCATTTTGGGCCGGCTGAAGGCCCGTGTGGAGACTGAAGATGTTACGGGGGGAACTAAGGGAGACGCCCGCAGGCGGTGTTGCCACGGCGGTTAACTGTTGATGCTCGCAGGATGGCTGGTTGGTTGCCTCGCCACATACTGGCTCCGCACCCTTAGGGGCGGCGAACTTGCATGAATCATCTTGTAGCTGCGGAGCGTGACCTGCGTGCGCAGCTGCTGGCGGGGGGCCGGGCATATGCGGTTCCTTGTCGTGCTGTGTGCTACGCCGCCATGTGCGGCATCGCGCACCCAGAGGCCCGGCAGATGGCTGTGAAAAGCACGCGGGAGCTGCGCTGAGTGGCTGTCACCGTGTGTTATGATGCCGTCCCCCGCGTTAGTGGTGTGGTGCATTTGCGTGGCGCGAAGGCACGGCGCTGGTGCTGCAGTGGGGGCGCTTCACCGTACTGAAGATATGCAAGCAAACTTGTGTGCGGAGACGGAGCCGGGGTGTGTGGTGCATGGAGCTTGCAGCAGACCCGACACGTCGGCCACTGTCGCCGCTGTGGCGGCAGGGCAACTGGGCTGGGATGCGTATAGATGCGAGTTGGAGTCATAGCGCTTGGTCATTCGGACCCGTTGCGAGCAACGCAACGCTAGGGGGGCTGGCGTTGATGGACGTAGTCGTTGGCTTAATGCGCTCAGCTGCCCGCGCGGCTGTGGTGCACTGAATTGAATGGCGTTGTCACACAAACATACGCGGGGTCGGTGTCAGAACACCGAGGTGCATGGAGGTGATGGCCGTGTGCAAGCATGTGGGTATCGGTAGTACGGCAACAGCGCACTTGCGTCTGTTGCGCAGCAGCAAATGCTCACTTAAGCAGCTGCGGCGCATCGGCAGGCATCAGCACGCAGCGAAGGTAGGCAGGGCGCTCCGCACGACGCATGGTAAGTGACTGGCTGGCTAGCTGGCTAGCGACGCTTGTAGCAGTTGGTGAGCAGCGAACGCTTTGGCGTGTCGGTGCGGTTGCAGAGGCCGCAGCACAGGCGCACTGTGGTGCGCAAGGCAGGCGCGTCCTGTACATGCGGCGCCGCTGGCGCCTGGGCCGGGCCGCCACCACCCGGCGCACTGCATGTAAACAATCGCACACATGAGGACCTCAAGGCCCGCATCCCGTGCCATGCTACCTGCCATAAACAAGATTAAAGTCAATAACCTAAAACCTGTGATGCAATGCATTGACTGCCCATAGCGGTTGCTTCGGTACGGGGGCGTCAAGGAGTGCGCGCGTAGCACCGAGTCATCTGTACCACTGGAAATCAAGAGTGCCTGCGATCACAATCGCCGAGGTCCGCCAGCCTCCTTTTCAGCCCAGGCAGCGAGGCAGCTGGCCTGGTGCAGGTAGCCTTAAACTGGTGCCGGTGGCCTGGCTCGCTCGCAGCCCAGGCTGCGGCCGACTGGCCATGTCGCTACATAGCGTTAGCGCGAGCGGGCAACCAAGCGCAGGCACAAGCACGATGCGGCAGCCCTAGACCTGGGAGTCAGGTGCTGTTGCGAAGACCATCTCGGGGGAACGGGCGGGTTCTGCCTGCCAGGGTTCGTGCCATGTAAAGTGAGTACCTCAGGCCTCAAGGCCTGAGTTTTGAACCGCACTCATCCGCTCGGCGACTCGCTATATATGAGCCGGTGGCACGAGCGGAAGGACCAAGCTCGCCCAAGAGTAAAGGCAAGAACCCTCGTCGTGAACTATGCACCGGCCGTCGCTTGCACCATCCGCAGCACGCAAATAACTGGCTTCCTCCATTGCTTGTGTTCGTCGAAGGCGGTTACGTGGCGCAATGCCGACGCGTCCTGTCCTTGCTGCACCGCAGGGCTTTCCAGGAACCATGCCTGACGACCCGGAGAGCCTGCGCGCGCTGCTGAATGCAGCCGCGGACGAGGAGTGCGCGGGGGGCGCCTGAGCCATGCCCCCGCCAGCAGCTCGTCGCCGGCAACTCGAGCCCACCTCTGCTTCCGACTCGGCGTTCGCCCCCGAGACGGATAAGAAGAGCGTGGCTGCCTCGATTGCGGCGCTGCTGCTGGCCCTGCCGGCGCTCGTCGGAAGCTGATGTTGGCCTCTCCTGCTGGGTAAGCGGCGCCGACGGACCCCCCACGTGACGCACCCCACGCGCCTCGCCAAGACACCGGTACCCCATCGTCACACGTCGGCACGCTCACGAACACTGTTGCTCCTCGCTCTCTTAACGCAGCCGGATTCATGGGAATCACCGCGACAGCAGGAGCCAAGGCCTTCTCGCACACTTTCTCGCTGGCCCTAACGCTAGGTGGGCGGGGCGCGGCCCGGTGGCAGCTCTCTGCGCGCAAAGGGAAAGTAACGTCCGTGACAGCCCTCGCATTTCCTGGCGCCCTTGGCCTCCTCCGCCACGCAAAGCCACGCCCGCCAGCTGCTGCCGCCACCGCCCACACGTTGGTGCCCTCCTCGCCTTCTCCGCTACCGCAGCCATCCTGAGCAACCTGGCTCAGTACACGGCCTGGAAGGGGTCCGCCCGCAGGTACGTGGTGGCTGGGGTTTGCATATAGTGCTACCGTGCACGTAGAAATCCAACTGTCGTCACGCGTTCGAAGTACGATGCGCCGTGTTAGCAGTATGTTACTGCGTCCTGAGACGGGCCTGCACGCCGTGTTAGCAGTATGTTACTGCGTCCTGAGACGGGCCTGCACTCTCCTGCGCGTCGCGCTCTGCGAAGCTGCCGCAGGCCCCCCTGGCTCCCCAGTCCTTCGCTCCTGCAGCCTCTCGCCCTCCCCCGACCCTCGCCTGGATGGCCCCATGCCCTGAACCGCCCCGCTCTGTGCCCCCTGCCCCCTGCTCCCTGCCTCCCCGCAGCGGCACCCACTGGCAGCGCTACGGCGCCGCCTGGCTGCTGGTCATCGCCACGCCGCTGCTGTGCGCCGACCTCACGCGCCACTGCCTGCAGGTGCGCCACCGCGCGTCGGTACCGGCAGCCTTGACTGCACAGTTCTAGTATTACCCAGCATGCGCAGATATGGCGGTTGAGGTGTTTGCCGCCTTAGCGCGGCACTGCCTGCCGGCCGAGCGTCGCTGCCTGCCCCTCAGGTCACCCCTGCTGTGAGGCCCCACCACGGGGGCCCTGGCGTGTGTGCTCAAGCCAATTCAACAGAACTCCCCTCGCGCCCTCTGGACAACATCCCCCTCGCACCCGCCCCAAATGCCCGCTCCCGCCGCCAGGACTCGGACCTGTGGACGGGGCCGTCGAGCCGAATGTACCGCGACTTCTGCTCGCCAGTCACCGGCCTGCACGGCTTTTGGTGAGGCCGCGAGCAGGCTCCCGGAACCCGGCGGTCAAACGTACCCGTGTGCGTACTTTGACTTCCATCTGGAGCATGCTTGGAGCATGCGCACTCCCCAGCTGGCACGCAAGATTTCCGGGGTGCCCGCGAGCTGCCACATAGCGTGCGCGCGGCCGCGCGGCAGCAGCACTGCACGCGGGCGCAGCTGGCTGCCTCGTTCCGCGGCGAGCCACCGGCGAGGCCATGCCAAGCGTGTCGCGCAGCGGCCTGCGCCATCTTCCTTGCGCCGGCTCGGGTACTCAACGCCTGGCGAGCCCTGCCGACGCCGTCCCCTCGTACGGCACACGCACGCGTGCGCGACCGTTTCCGTACCCTCGCACCGTCACGTTCGTGCCCGTACTCGCGCGCAGGTGCCTGTCGGCCACGGGCTGGATCTTCTCCATCCTGTTCACCTACTCGGGCTTCCTGCTCATGGTGTCGGGTGAGGGCTGTCCTCGGGCTGCAGAGGGTGCGAGAGGCGGCAAGTGGTGCCGGCTGAGTGAACGCATCGCGCATGGGGCATCGTCTCTTCCAGCCGCCGCCGCCGCGCGCTGGCGTTCGTGATGGCAGGTCGTGATGGCAGCTGTAGCGGGGCTGTGGAGCGTACGTCGTTGCATGCGGCCAACCGCACACGACACCTCTGACGCCCACGTCCCTGCGCTGCTCCTGCGTGCGCGATCCCCCGACACAGCCGTGCTGTGGAGCTCCAACCTGCTGCCCAAGCTGCACCGGGCCTGGTCGGACGCGCAGTTGTGAGGCTGCCGCAGCGATGGGCAGGCGCGGCGGGCGCCTCGATGACGTGGCCCGGCAACGACGACATCGGCGTTGGGCGCGCTCCGAATGACGTTTACGACTGACTGGTTGCGTCATGGCTGAAACCTAGCGGGGGCTGCGGTGTTGCAGCTATTGCCAGGATGGTCGCACTGCGGCGCAGATGTGAGGCCTCGCGCTTAACCCTCAGCATGCGGCCAGCCCCGCGCCATGCCGGCAATGCTGTCGTCCTCTGCGGCTGCAAGGCCAGGAGGATGGACCGAGCCGGCGATGGACGGGGCTGGGCGCGAGGGAGCGCCGACGGCTGATGACCGCCCTGCGTCCCGGCCTGCCGAGTGCGCGGTGGCTGGGGTGCGGGGCGGGCGCCTGCTGACTTATCTTGGCACCGGGCTAGGTTGGGACATGGCGAGTGCTTCTGACCAGGGTGGGGGCGCGAAGGGAAAGTTCCGACGCATATGTTGGCAACGGCAACGCATCGGTGTTGTTATTGTGGGGCATGTGTCGCGGAAGCCGGTTGTCTCGTGGCGGGGAAAGGTGAGGATGGCGCGACGGGTTCTGCGGTGGCACTGTGGCCACGGTGGAGTTCGGACCCCCGCTTCGCAGCCGTGCCGTGCGCACACAGCGCTCATGTGTAACGTCTGAGTGCAAAAGGACGATAAGCCTTGCAACTAGCAGCTCGAGGCCGGCCTGGAGGCGAGTGTCACACTCACAGCCCACCCACATTGGCACCGCTACAAGTGTAGCTTTTGAGCCAGCTTTGACGATATTGCACGTCATGGAGCAGCACTTCCCTCACGAGGTGGTGCTTGATATCCTGCGAGCGTGCGAGCAGCGCGACATCGTTCGCGCCTCGGTGAGCGAGCGGTCCTTGGCAATGGCTGATTTTGTGATTTACAAAGCAAGCTGCACGGCGAATGCCCAAGTCGCCACGGAACCCTACTCAACCAGCACGGTTGCCTGTGTTCAACCATCATGTCCTCCTGGCCCGAACCCTACAGCTGGTGTGCAAGATGTGGCATGGCTACGCCCAGGTCGCCCGCAGGGAAGCGTTCCTGCGGCGATGGGGCTTCACGGAGCTGGCCTCTGAGCCGCGTATGCTGTGCCTGCTTGAGGCGAGTCCAGGCAGCACGACCACACCCGTTGCGCTGCTGGACGGGGGGATACCCAACCGGTTGCCAAGTCCCAAACATGAGACGTGACTGTCGTAGCTGCTGCTGTCGCTTCCGGCTCAACCCCGACTGCCATGCTGCCTCTGCACTCTTCCCGACGCTGCAGACCATCCCCGCGTCCAGCGTTGTAATGCGCCACACGGTGTTGCCTGGCGAGAGCGTCGCCAGTCTCGCGCTCCGGTACGACTGGCGTACTCGCAACAGCCTGGCTGCATGGAGCATTGGTTCCTTGACGTGCTTCTGCACGCGGGCGCGGCTCGCAGTCTGCGTGCCAGGACCGACGCCTAGCCATGGTACCACGTTCTCCGCAACCCAGGCAAGCCGTTCATGTAGGCATGTGTGTCCTGCCGTGCCTCCGTACAGGTACGGCGTTGATGCCGTAGAGTTGACGCGGCTCAACAACCTGATGAGCCACCACGTGATGCAGCATCGCCACTGCGTGTACGTCCCAGGTTAGTCATGCCGTACACAGATATGGTAGGGCCGGCCTCGCAGCGCCGGCGGCAACTGCTCACTCGACGGGGCGTCGTTGGGTCCCCGTTGCATTACGCTCCATGTCTCACGAAGACCGGCACTACCGCACACGGCAAGCAACCGCCAGGCCGCGGAGTGCTTCAGGGCATGCAAACGGGCGCCTGCAACTTCGGGGAGTGGGGCTGTGGGCTGGCGACACAGGCCCTCCGTGTGCGGCGTTGCTTGGCGGCAGGGCGCGCGACATCGCCTCCAACCGCTGCTGCCGCTCCTGTGCCGGGCAGCCGACCTGCATACCGGCCATTCCGGGCGGCACGACGCCCCCGCCGCCACGCCGCTCGTCCCCACCTCTCCCGTGCTTCTCCGCCCCGGCCCGCCCAGCCCCAACGCCGCCCGGCCCACCCGTCCGCAGTGCCCAGCCCCTCCAAGCTGGCCGGCTGCGCGGCGGCCTTTGAGTACTCCTCGCTGCTGTGCCGCGACCTGCTGGTCGCGGTGCCGCCGGGCAGCGACCCCAGCCAGCGCGGGGCCGACCCACGGGACCGCAGCAGCCGCGGCCGGCGGCGTGGCGAGCAAGACGGCGGCTTGCGGCTGAACCGGCTGCTGGTGGGTCTGCCACGTGTGTCCGACGTGTTTGCGTGTTTTAGCACACGGCACCCTGCGGCTCACCTCGGGTTGCAGGCAGTTGCGTTGAGAACGGCAGATTGGGCAGCTGACATACAGGTTGTGGGCCGGGCGGCAACAGCCCCCAGTGCCGGGTGGTGGTGGCGGCGCGGCGGCGGTGGTGGACTGGAGCCCCGTGCGGGGTTAGCGCTTGTAATTGGGGACAGCCGGCGACAGCCTCCGTGAGGCTGTGGCCTAGGGCCCCCGGCTGGGACAGCAGCCACAGTCCAGCGCCGCGCGGCCGCCAGCGCCGGCTGCCCCTGCTGCCGACGTGTCCCGCTTTCCGCCCGCCCACCTGCCCCTGCCCCCGCCCCGACTAGCTGCGGGAGATGCAGGCACAGGTGCGCCGCCTGCTGCGGCAGCACCACCAGCGGCAGCAGCAGCAGCAGCAGCTCCAAGCGGACAGCCCTGCCGGGGCGGCGGCCGCGGCAGGTCTGGGCCCCGCGGTCGGCGGCCCCGGCGGCGGTGGTGTTACCGGCGTCGGCGTCGGTAGCCTGGTGAGTGTGGACGCGGGCAGCGCCAGGTTCTACCTGGAGGAGGCGGGCGGCGTGGCGGAGGCGGCGGCGGCCATGTACGGTGAGCGCTAGGCGGCGGGCGGGGTTGTGGCGCGGGGCGTCTGCGCGCGTGTGTGTTCGGGTGCGTGCGGCGGCGCGACGCAAGGCGGCAGGCGGCAGGTGGTACGGCGCGGAGGCGTCGGCGGGCAGGTGCCGGCTGGGCCGGGCAAGCAACAAGCGCGTTGGTGCGACGTGCGTGCCGGCCGGGGCCGCCGTCACAATCATTGGCTGGCGCCGAGTGCCCCTCGCCTCGCTGCGGCAGCACCACTCGCGTGGCGGTCTGCGGGCTGCGCCGCCTGGGTTCGCGCGTGCGCTTGCGCCGGCCCTGAGCACTGCGCCCTCCTGGCCCTACCGCCTGCACCAAACCCGCAGTGGAAGATCTCCTGTGGCAAGGTGACGGTCAGCCGGGATCCGGATCCAGATCCAGATCGGCCTCGAGCCAGTCGCTGCGCTCCGGCCCGCCGCGCGGCGGCAAGGGCGACGGCGACGACGGCGGCGGCAGCGATGGCGAGGTCGGGGAGCTGGAGCCGATGCTCAGGCTGCTTGGCTGGGGACGCAGCGACGCCGAGGAGCTGGCGGCGGCGCCAGGGGCGTCGGCGGCGCCGGGGCCGGCGGGGCCGCGAGCGCTGTCGGAGCGCCAGCAGGGCCGGCGGCAGCGCGGCGGCGCGAGGCCTCTGTGGCTTCGCTGCCTGGCGCTGCTGCCCGGCTGCGGCTGCTGCGCGGGGCGGTCGCGGCGGTATAGGAGCGTGCAGCTTGAAGACACGTGACTGCGCGGATGGAGAGCGCGGCTGACTGCTGGCGATTGCCAACCGCTTTCGATAGGATTGATGTTGTAATGTCAGTCGACCCGCCGGCGTCCGCGGACCTGCTCAGAGTAGCGTGCCAGTAAGTGGGCATGGCTAGGTTTGGCGAACAGCTATTGAGACCCATGAGAATCCATAAATGTGTTTGGTATGAGAAAGCGATTTAATGGCTTAGTCGGGAGTGCGAGGCTCGCCTCCGGCATGGGCGGCGAGGTGCCGTACCGTAAGCTGTGGGCCGGTGACCGTGGCAGGGGCGCCGGGCCCTCGCCTGCGAAGGTACGCGAGGTGGCCGGCCGCGACCTCGCCGCGGTGCTCGGACGACGAACCCCAGGGTGCGCTGGCAGCTCGTATGTAGCTGCGTTGTTCGAAGGGGGCCAGGGCACGAGGGCAGGCCAGGGCAGGGCAGGGGCGCACCTGGGTGCGAGCGCGTGTGGCTGGACGGTCGTGGCAGGGGGCATGCATGGATGCATCTCGTACGGACGTAGCCAGCTGCTGTGCCGGTGCCGTCATCAACGGAGACGCCGAGCATGCGTGGGCCGCATCGCGCAACGCGAGGCGCTGCCGGGTGCCGGCGGAAGAGGTGCGGCCCTGTATGTGGCGTCGC
Organism: Chlamydomonas sphaeroides; assembly: GCA_001662425.1. Classification (NCBI taxonomy): domain Eukaryota; kingdom Viridiplantae; phylum Chlorophyta; class Chlorophyceae; order Chlamydomonadales; family Chlamydomonadaceae; genus Chlamydomonas; species Chlamydomonas sphaeroides. The sequence continues at coordinate 50,600 of BDDC01000054.1, forward strand.
CGGCTCGCTGGCGGCCGCATGGCGCGCCCAAGCTACAGGGCTGGCCGCAGGGAATCGATGCAGCGGCACGGGCGTGCAAAGTAAGCTGCGGCGTGGCTGCAGCCGAGGGGCTGCAGAGGGTGCGATGAGACACCAGCCGTAGCTGCGCGCCAGATGCTGTGGGCGGGCGCACCAGGGGGCGCTGCGCTGTGGCCTCGAGAGTGCGCATGGAGTCGGAGTCGGAGGCCTCCTCCACATCGCTCGGGCCCTGCACGCAGCGGCCGCCCCACAGCGCGGCCAGCCTGCTGATGTCCGGCGGCTGGTGTCAGCTCCCGGCGTCAGCTCGTTGGGCTGAGCGCCCCCAAGCTCCCGCAGGAAGGCAAGCATTCCGGCCGCCCAGCACTTGCTACACCATGCCACCGCCCTAACTACATCAGCAAGCAGCGAAGGCCTGATGGCATATAGTGCCCTGTCTCTTGACTAGTGAGTTCCAGAAGCGAACCAGCAGCCGCGCCCAGTGTGGCTGCAGCGGCCGCTGCGTCAGCTTGCGGTATAGGCAGTAATGGGACGGGCACCGTGCTGAGACCCGCCCGTGGACCTGTACAGCGGGGTTTCCGGGCTAAGAACCCAGCACGAACCCCGGCTTGTTGTACTGTGTGTCGATTAGCTGTATGAGCAAGCAAGACGGGGGAGCCAGCAGCCTGTCGGCGGCCCCAGTAGTTTATCTGCGTGCATGCCAGCTGGAAGCCCTGCAGGGTTCCTGCTGGGTGCACCCTGCCCCAGCGCTGTTGCTTGCAGTGATTAGAGCATCCATCGTCCTGTGTATGCATAGGAGCACTGGGGTCCGGGCGCTTGGCTTTTTACGTTGGAACCAGCGCGGAAGCCCTTGATGAAGGATACCTGGCGGTCAGCTGGCTGTTGTTTGGGAGCTCGCCTGGCGCAGCCTCGCGGCACGCAGGAGCGCAGGCCCGAGTCAAGGAGCAGAGGAGTGAATGCAGGTCCATCCCTAATCAAGAGCTGTATGTAGCTGACAACTACATTGCTGATAATGAGCTGGGTTCGCGTTCCACAGCCAAGGGGGCCGCGGACGCATCGATCCACTAGCGCCTTGGCCGCTGCGGGCCCGTCAAACAGCCACACGCTCCTTCACTGACATCCACGCTGGTTCGTTCTAAAGTAAAACGCCACACGCTCCTCCCAATGTACACATCAACCTTTTCCGCGCTCCGATCCTGTTCCTCTGCGGGTGGGGCCTGGCCCGTGGGCCGACCGGCCACAGCCCGGTCGCAGCCAAACCCAGAGCTGCGTCAACTAGCGGCTGCCTGGGCGGTCGGGGGCGTGCTCCAGAGGGTTGTGCTGCTGGTTCCTTGTGCGTGTGTATATATCGGCATGCCCGTTGCCTCTTCCCGGAGCCGGGGAGCTGGACTCCTCTTCACTTCTTGCCTCCTCTTCACCTCATGCGGGACACCGCTCTTGCGTGTTGGCGTCCTTTACGGGGCCTTTGTTGGGCTGCACCAAGGCCTCTCCTCTGGCCCAGCCACAAGTCATCACAAACAGAATTACCAACGCAAGCTTCCTTCCCGACAGTTCCTCGTTGCATCGTGACTCGTCGCTCAGTGACCGCAGCAACACACATGCCCCGCCCTCTCTGCCTTCCACACAACCCGAAACCGCCAAAACCCGCGCCTCACGAGTCATTTGCCGATTAAGTAAAGTTGCTGTAGACCCATACGCTTTATGGGCAAATGTACTTGTATCAATTATTATTTGTATCGGCAATTGTGGCGCGTGAGGCGCGGGCTTCGGTGATTTCCGGTTGTGCGAACGAAAGGCAGAGAAGACGGGGCATACGTGTTGCTGCGTGCGGTGTGAGGTCGGGTGCGTGGGCGGTAAGTTGCTCGCTGTGGACCTAAACGTTCACGGGAGTAACATTTTATCGGCAAGTGTGACTCGTGCAGCGCGGGTTTCGGCGGTTTCGTTGCTGTAGACGCCTGTTTATGGGAATCACGTTTTATCGGCAAATAAATGTGACTCGTACGGCGCGGGTTTGGGCGGTTTCGGGTTGTGCAATATGGAATGCGCTAGGCAGAAAGGGCGGGGCATGTCGTGGCGGCATGTGTGCTGGTGCGTGCGGTGTAAGCAAGGTCCGTCCGCGAGAGCGCGAGCGAGACGAACTGCATGAATGCCTCAGTGGCTGGCTGCGATGATGCCGGCGATGCAGGCTTGTGGTGCTGGGGAGGCAGGGAGCGATGAGCTGTCCCGAGCGGGACAGGCAGGTTGATGCGGACGCAGGTCACGACTCGAGCGATATATCTAGCACGCGGCATCATGACGAGCAGCAGCAATCAGGAGATAGAGGTGAAGACTTCACAGCAGCGCAGTGCAATGCCACCACACGCACGCAAGCGACCTAGCGTAGTGTATGTGCCCAACCCCAATCTCTTCAGACAGCGGTCTGGAACCACTATACATCATCCTTTCAGACGGCGAAGCACGTGTTCGATGCAGGGGCGACCCCTGGTTCATGTAGCTAGCCACATGACCCCTGGTTCATGTAGCTAGCCACATGACGGCGCATGCATGCTCCTGCAGTTCTTTCATCCCACCGCCTGCCGCCCTGATTTAATGTCATAACGAACACCCCAAGCCTGCACCCACGCACGCCCCAAGCGTTGCCCCCTGCGGTTGCTCGGCTTGGGCGCCACGCGCCAGAGTAACGACCACATAGCGAACCCACAACGGAGTTTAGTTGCTATTAACCACGACTAGCGCCACCGGTCGCTGCCGGCTTATGAATAGCATAGGTGCAGGCAGGCCATCAAGGAGGCCATCAACTCAGGCGAGCTGAAGCGAGCGAGCGAGCAACCTCCCACCCCCACACCAACAGCAGCTGCGTTGCTTTTTAGGAACGGGCCGCAAATGAAGACTGCGCGTCGCCAGAACTCAACCCTGTGTACGCGCACAGGCCCCGCCCGCGGGCATTGCCTGCCTGCTTCGCTCGCTTTAGTAGTTTTCCATACCACCTGCCAGTCCCGCAGCCGTGGGCTTGCTTGATGTGTTGAGCGGCAAGCGACTCCCCGCCACACACATACGAGGGTCGCCCTATTACTTTACTTGAACTGAACACACACTCGATAGGGCGTGTCGAGAAGGCGGGGTTGCTACCCCCTGACACAACACACTACTGCTGGCCCAACACTACACCATGGCGACGATAAAATTCGGACCAGCAAACCATCCACCGCCGTAGCACCAACCCGCAAGCGAGCATAGCCAACGCCGTCATAGGCGTTACACACATGCGTTGATAGCAGGCGTTGTGTCCGTTCATTCAGCTGTGCGCAAGCAGGCATGCTCATACATGCTGCTGGTCCTGCGCCCCAGCGCGTCTGAATCAGGGCCTCGGACGGAGGGCACGTCCCGAGCTCCCGACCCTGTGCGAGGACGGGAGCTGCTGAGAGGAGACCTCCCCCTGGGCCAGCTCTATCTAGCCCTCCGAACTCTGAAGTCGGGATCATTGCAGCAATTGATTGATACGTCAATGGGTGCATCAATCGGTGGCTTCTGTCAGCGCTGCCGATGCGCGCCCCGCATGCCGGCTCTAGTAGCTCTCGTGCCTAGCTCCCAGCAACTCGAGCAGCTCGGCAGTCACCTGCGCGACGCGTGGGCCGGCCGTGGGGCGCATGGCGTGGGGTGTGGGTTGCACGCTACCGCTACTGCTACTCCATACCGCACTACACGGGACGGAAAGGTGGCAGGTAGGTAGGTATGTGGTGTTGTGGTGGCCCAAGAGCGACGGGCTACGCAGCCATGAGATTGCCATGCCACCTGCTCCCAGCCACGCCCTGACCTGATGAAAGGTGGGCCGCGCGGCCGGCTCCTGCGCGAGGCAGGCGGCCAGTAGCCGCGCCAGCTGCTGCGGGCAGCCCGGCGGCGGCTGCGCCCAGTGCGCGTTGAGCTTGCCGGCGCGAGAGCGGATGCTGGCGATGCGGTCTCCCCAGCACAGCTGCAGCAGCACAACGCCGTACGAGAACACGTCGGCGGCCTTGCTCAGCCGGCCGTGCGTCAGCACCTCCGGCGCGATGAAGCAGGGCGTGCCCTGTGCGGCGGGCAGCAGAGGGTTGGGCGGCCGTAAGTTGACCAGCCAACATTGTCCGCAGGACGCACGGCACGGCCCCCAGCCACTGGGTCCCAGCGGCTCGGCCAGCTCTCCTCCGCTGCTGCCCACGGCCCACCTGGAAGCAGCCGGACGCGTGCGACTGGTCAGCTGCCATCCGGTGCCTGCGGTCAGTCGTGGGGGTCAGGGGTGGCGTGTGTGTCGCACCAGTGCCTCATGCGAACCGGCGGCCTTGGACACCAGCCAGCAGCGGCCTGCGCGGCCGCTACCGAGCAAGCAGCCAGAGGAGCAACCGGCCCCCCATCCCGCACAACGTTCTACTCACGACAGCCCGAAGTCCGCCAGCTTGGCCACGATGGGCGGCCGCCAGGTGCCCCGCAGAGCCGCCAGCGCCGCCAGCGCAGCCGGCCGGCCCTGCAGCTCCAGGCCGACCGCCGTGTCGTCGCCGTGTAGGCTGGCGTCCGGCCCGGTGCGGCTTGTTAACAGGACGTTCTGCGCACGCAGGAGGCGGGTGAGGGCCGGGGCACGTCGGCTGGTCGCCTGGGGCTGCGGCGATGGCTCGCAGCCGCGGTCTCCTTATGCTCTAGCTCTCCATGGCCTCTGCATGCCGCGCACCAGCCCTTGTGTCGTCTGAGTCGCCAGAGTCGTTACAGTATCTATAGTCGACAGTCGATGGAAGCAGTATGCGATGCGAGGGCTGCCGCACATGTGCTCGCCTCTCACTCACCATGTCGCTGAGGTCGCCGTGCACGATGTTGCGGGCGTGGATGTACGCCATGCCGCACGCCACGTCCAGGGCCAGCGTCAGCGCGCACAGCGCCTCCGCGCCGCCCGCCGCCACGCAGCCCATTACACCGGCGCCTGCGAAGGGGGACGTGACGACCGGAGGAGTCCGAGCATGAGGTGAGCAACAAACAAGCAAGGCTCTGCCGAGGCATCGCCCCAGTACTGTGCCTTGGCAACCGACCCCAACGCACGTCCCCCTCTCAATGTCACTCACCTATTGCCTCTGACATGCAGCCAACGGTGCAGTACTCCTGCGGGCATGCGGCGGCAGCGAGGGCTGGTTGCTGCGGCATGCAAATTGTTCCAATATCCAACCCTTTGTCCGCCATCCTCGTTCGCCCACCATCGCACCTGGATCAGGAGGACCTTGAAGACGTCGCCGCAGTCGGCAAACGGGTCGGGACCAGCCGCATCAGCGCCGCCACCGCCATCGCCTTGCCCGCCAGCCAGCACCTGGGGCGGTTGCGGAGATTGGGTGTTGATGGTTCATCACAAGATGGCGGGCGCGATCCGATTTGGCTTGCCTTGGCGATTCAGATGGAAGAGCCTCCCAGCGTTTCACATTTCACTGCCCACACCGCACGCACCTCGGCTGCTCCAGCTGCTGCTGCCTGGCCCCCGGCTGCTTCCGGGGAGGCGGCGGCAGTGGCCTGATCCGCCTTGCGCCGTGCCTCGATGACACTCAGCGGCACCACCTTGGCGGCGTACGTGACGACCACGTTGGGGTGCTGCGGGGAGAGGGAGCCGGGGCATGCAGTAGGCTGTGTTAAGAAGCAGCACGAGGCTGTGTGTTTGCGAGCGCGAGCCCCAGCAGCCCAGTCACGTGCCAGCTGGCGAAGGAGCAATAATAGCTAGCAAGCAAATTCGGGACGATCGAGGGCACATCGGGCAACGTGCGAGCGCAAGCACCACCTACTGAGGTTGAGGACTTCCCGTTCAAGAGCGCGCCGCCGGCGCTAACCGCCAAGCCCCCGTGGCCCAGACCCACCACAAACGACTTGGTCATGGCGGCCTCGAGGATGGCGCGCTGCCGCTGCCGGCCCTGCCGCCTCAGGCGCATGTGTGGGCGCGGGCCAAGATGGAGCATAGCCGGTTACGTGGTGGCGTGTTAGTGTCGAAGGGCACGCACGCAGCCCCAGGCACCACGCCAGCGCCATGGATCCTCGAGTCTGAACGCAGCCTCCATCCCTGCCTCGGTCTGCCTGTCCCTTTCCCGCCCCGGCCGCACCTCCCTCCCCAGCAGCTCCGAGTGCACCACCAGGGCCTTGACCGCCACACGCAGGCCGCACCAGGTGCCTGGCGGCCAGGAGGGCGAGGACGGGACGGGGACGAGGCATGGGAGGCGCGCGTGCGTGTTGCACGGACGGAAGCAAGTCGGTGCGATGTCTATCTAGCTAATGACGCCCAGCTTGGCCTCGAAGAGCGACGAGGAGCCGTGCATTGGGCACGACGCCATTGAGCAGCGCGGTCGGTTGCCGAGGCGAGGCGAACTTGAGGCCCTTGCTGGGTGCAGGGTGCCGGCTGGCGGCCGACCTTTGATGCTCGCTCCGCAGCAGATGCACACCTACCGCCGTATACGACACTGAAGCCGCCCCTGCCGACGAACTGGGTGATCTTGAGGTCATTGATGGCGTTCGCCAGCATAGCCTGACGGAGGCTCGGGCGCAGCGACGTACGGTCACGGCAGCCCGACTGGTTATTTATGTGAAGCCGCCGAGTATGTAACAGGGTCGGCAGCAGGGAGGCGCAACGACCCGCCGAGCGCGTGAACTTGTCGTCATGCATACGGGGACTGTCATCAGCACTGGGTCATACTTGATCTGTCATCAGCATTGGGTCATGCGCGGACTGTGATCAGCAGCACAGAGTCTACGTAGAGTTCCGTCGGAGCAGATGGATACTGGTCGAGCCATCTTGCTTGGCGCATCAGTTGGTGCAATAGTACCGCCTGCTGCCACCTTAACGTAGGCCCCGTCCGGCACCACTGGCCTCCCTACATCACGCAGCTGCCCAGCCTGAGTGCGGAACGGGCTTTAGCCCGGTCGATCGTCTGATGGCTGGTGGGTCCCGTGGCAGGGACATGACCAACACGAACCGATCGGCTGATGGCCTCCAGCAATGTCGGTCGCAGTTTGAAGGGGTCATGCGAGGCGCCGGCGGCCTGGTGCCCGTAGACTAGCGCCCCCGACACTCAGCGCGTACTAGCGTCCGCGACCCGCACGCGCGCCGATCGAGCGAGTGCCATGAGGCACGCGTGGCTCCAACACGCACGACACTCCGCTCGCGCGCGCAGCCGAGGCCACGCGTGCAAGCGGCCAAAACAAGACCACATGCATGCTGCCGAGGGACAGCGAGGGGCGCTGAAGCGAGGGGCGCTGAAGCGAGGGGGACTGCAGCGCGGGTCGCACGCACACACCTGGACCGTGAGTAGTAGCGCCTCGTGTGTGGCTGCGTCCTCGGGCCATCCCGCACCGGCGGTGGCGGGCGCAAGGCCTGATGCGGCGGAGGCGGGAGGGTGCTGAGCGGCATAGCGGTCTCATCGGCATCAGCGGCATGGGACTTGCCTTTCGGCGCAGCCAGCGGCCCGAGTGGTGGGCTGGGACCCGCTGCTGCTACAGCCAAGGCGCGCGACCTGCGCGCGGCGGACCCCCCCATCAGCGCGCGTCGCGCGTCGGGCAGCGGACGTTAAGCAACAAATCAGCAGCGTTGCAGCGGTCAACATGTGCATGCAAGGGCCCCCGGTGGTGGGCGTGGGGGTTCGCCCCAGACACGCCCGCCCTCCTTCATATAAAGACACGTGTTGCACACGAGTCGTAACCATTTCTATTTCTATTTCATGCGAGGATCGACGCTGCCCTGCCCTGCCCTACCCTGCCCCACCGCCCGGCGTTCGCCCATACCCCGCGCCCACCGACCTGCTCATGTAGGCGCCCAGCTTGGCCTCCATGTCGTCCAGCGTGGTGCAGGAGCTCGATCGGTCCTTGACCTTGAGCACCTCGGCGTTCCCCTCCGGCAGCGCCGCCTCTGCCGTGCTCCCCGGGGAACTCCCGGCTCCGTGCGTTGCGGGGGTTGCTCCCGGGTTGCCTGCGCCGCCCGGTGCGGCACTCGCCGCAGCCTCAGCGTCGCCTTGTCGCGGGCTCCCGCTGGCTGCGGAGGTACCTGACGTGGTGAGAGGCGTGTCGCTGCCGGCCTCGCAAGGCGCTCTCCGACGGCTGCTGCTGGCGAACGAGCCCGAGGCCGCTGCTAACGTCGCCTCGACCTTTCCAAACTTTCCTGTCGCTCTAAAGAAGGCAGTTAGGCTGGCCGGTGTGTTACCGGGATCAGCGCCGTCTGCCTCCACATCTCCCTCGCCTGGGCCCTGCTTGTCGCTGCGGGGGTGCTCCTGCCGACGACGTCGCCGCCGCAGCAGCAGTAGGGCCAGCAGGGCCGCGAGGCCGAGCAGGGCGACGCCGCCCACTGCTGCGCCAACAGCCGCGCCGATGACGGCACCCGAGCTGCTCGAGCCGGGCTCGGGGGACTGGCCTGCCGTGCTACGAGTCGCAGTCTGCGGCAAGCCGCTGTCTGGCTGCTGCGGTGGGGGTTGTGCAGGTTTCGCTGGCTGGGGCAAAAGGAGTCCAGGCGAGGGATCTGTGGCGAGGGGAGTCACTGCTGCAGCTCGCGGCGCGGGTGAGGTCGGCCCTGTCGCCGGTGGGCTGGCAGGGGCCGGCGTCGGCAACAGGGATGGCGTTGGCTGAAAGGGCGCGCCACCAGGCGCCGGCTGGCCCCACAGAAGCTGCAGGGAGTGGACGTAGTCGCCCGCCTGGCCCTGTGGCGTGAAGAGGTGAGAAGCTAGGCGTGCGCGTTCAGCCCTGGTCACGCCATGGTCGGTGTTCAGCTTTCCCCATGCCGAGCTCTGTGCCATCCTAGGAACCCTGGCGAGCTGCGAAGATGCCCCCCTTGCTTCCGCCGCCCCGGCGGGTCCCACCTGCACGCCGACCAGGTAGCCGCCCGCTGGGGCGAATTCCAGGAACGAAGAGCTGCAGACGGAGGCGATGTCGAAGGGCATCGTCCACAGGCGGCCGGTGCTGGTGTGGAACACGAGCCGCTCCAGGAAGCCGCCCGCGCAGCCGCTCACGGCCGTCACCACTTCGCCCGCCGCCAGCTCCAGTGTGTGCCAGCCCTCCGTGCTCTCGGAGCCGACCGCTGTTGCCGTGGCGCTACTGCTGGGGCTCGAGCCTAACGTCCGAAGCCGCAGGCCCGAGATCACGGACGCGGCGTTCTGCAGGTCACTGCCTTGTTGATCTGCGATGCTGATGTCGATAGCGGCTATCCGTGAGTCCAGTACGAGAGGCTGTGCTGATGTGTTGGCGCTGTTGCTGGTGACTGCTAGGCGCCTGCTGGCAGCAGCAACAGCTCCAGCGTTGGTGGCCACAGCGGCGCTGCTGAGCGTGAAGTTGCAACCGGGTAATGGACCGCCACCCAGCTGCCGGGAGGCAGACACGGTGTGGGGCCCTGGCGGAGGCAGCACACAGGGGGGAACGCGCGAAAGGTCTGAGCGGGGCTAGAGCAGGAGGCATGCGTGTAGCATAGACATGACCGTCTACGCGCTGGGCCCCTGCACTGCCTCACCCGGCCGCCACGTCAGCTCCCCGTTGGCTGAGGCTGCCGGCAGCAGCCCCCGTGCCGCCAGCGAGCTGCGGCCAGAGTTGCCCGCCGGCAGCACGGCCTTGCACGCTACCATAACCGGAGTGCGACAAGACGATTGTAGTAACTGAACGGGCAGGAACGCCGATAACAAAGGAACCTGGAGGGTGGCTGTGAGGCAGCTCGCCATTGGGTTTTGGAGGGCGTACGACTCCGTAACCTCGACCCACATCTGTTGGGCTGCAGGGAGGCACGACGCAGGGGTCAGCAGGTCAGTGGAGTGAGCGAGTCGCATCCCAAGTCGCAAGCCCTGCACACATGCATGACGTACGTACGGCTGTGTACGGCAATGCACACAAAGCTCACGCACGCAAGGTACGGCAACGGTCGGTCCGGCAGATGCAACTCACGGTATTCAGAGGGGCCCTTGATTGCAAGAAATGCGTTTGACCGCACGGACATGCTCGTCAGCCAGCTGAGCACGTCTGCCGTACTGATCATCTGCCACTGCAGCCCCATGTAGGTACTTGTTTCACAGAACCGTACGGCACCGTCGTACCACAGCCGTTGCTGCATGTGCACGGCATAAACGGGCTGCTCGTGCTCAGTGCGGCTGGCCGCCGCCGTAGCTCGTAGCCCGGGCGGCGGCAGCCGTACGAACTCCACCGCGGTCCGGTCGGGGAGCGTACCGCCGGAGCACAGCCCGTAGCCCCGCTGACAGTCGACCTGTGGAACATTAGCAGCTTGTTGCTTGAGGCCACGCCGGAAGCAGCGCACGCATGCAGAGCCATACATGTGTCCCACCATGCATACGCGCGCCAAGCAACAGCGGCACACCTAGCCCTTGCCCGCACCTGGCATGCCTGCGCCGTGGCTTCGCAGGCCGGGAAGCGGCCGCTGGGGAACTCCCGCAGCTGGCCGCAGCAGGCGTTGGATGGGCAGGCCATGCCAAGCTGCGGTCCACAGGCCGGCTGATGGGTTTCTGCGGGAGGAAGCGAGGCGGCTGCCATCCGCAGCGGCACCGGGCAGGGCTCCGGCGAGGGCTCTGCGGCGGCCGCCGTCACCCTGGCCCTCCGCAGCTCATAGCTGGGGGGCGGAGAGCCCTCGGGCGCCGCCCACACCAGTTGCAACTGCAGGTAGGGGCGAGGGCGGTGGGCAGGGTGGCAGCAGAGGGGCGGCAGGTAGGGCTACTTTCATTGAGTCGCGTGGCTGCGTGCGAAGGAGAAACATAATCATCAACACGATCGATGGCGACCAATGTGCAGTGCTTTCATTCAAGCCCACACCCGGAGACCAAACAGCATGCCACGTCCTCCAACCATCATCGTCTTAGAAATAGAAATAGAAATGGTTATGACTCGTGTGCAACACGTGTCGTTAAATTCAGGAGGGCGGGCGTATCTGGGGCGAACCCCCACGCCCACCACCGGGTCATCGTCGTCCAATTATCGCTCTCAGCCACGCATATGGCCACTCCGCAGGCTGCCAACAGCGGTGAGCTTCAGACACCGTACCACACACCTTGTTGATCCACGCCCTCGTGCGCAAGAGGGCTCTTTCCGCAGCGCCCCCTTCGTTCCACCCCGGCGCGCCCTGCCAGCGAGTCGTCCTGCCCGCCAGGCCGGCCAGGTAGCCGCCAGGGGGCGCCTCCTCCCTGCCGGCATGAGATATATAGTAAAAAAATGGTTACGCCTTGTTTAAAACACTGGTCATTGCATTCAGGAGGGCGGGCCTCCCTGCCGGCATGCAATCAAAAGCGCGGGCGGCGCTTGTTACCTCGGGGCCTGGCTGACGGAAGGGTGCCGCAATCTGCCCCTGGCTAGCGCGCTAGACTTCCTTGGCTAGAGCTAGACTTCCTTGGTCAATGCTGCCTGTCCCAGCAGCACGCACTGCCAGCCCCACCACGCGAGCCTCTCACCGGAACCAGGTGGTGCAGCTGCCGCGGCCGACTTGGTACTGCCGGCCGGAGCGCGTCACGAAGAACAGCCGCTCGATGTTGTTGACCCGGAAGCAGCCCTGGCGAGATCATGCATGAGGAGGGCGGGCGGGCATGAAGCACCGCATGCATGATGACCAGTCGCCCACCGCGGCTCACGCTGCCGGACCCGCAGCACTTCGACGAACGCATGCACCCCTTGTACGCAGCCACAGCCAGCCCCGACCCCAGCGTAGCTCCGATCCTATAACCTTGCACCCAGCCCACCTCAACCGCCACCACGTAATCATTGTACGACGGCTCCACGTGGTGCAGCTCCCAGCTGGCACCTGTCGTACGTGTATGTGTACGTACGGCACGGCAGCGTACACGTGGGCAAGGATGCGGGCCAGGTCAAAGTTACCATCGGCATGCAACAACATTGACACAGCGACCTCCTCAATGTGGTGCACGCATGCGTTGCAACGCTCAATTGAGAAACATCCGGGCGCGTCTATAACCCCACGTTTGCAGCCATCCATCCGGTCTAATAGCTGTCCGAGCAACCGGCGCCGATCCAAGCGCACCTCTGTCGAGTCCAGCCGTTGCGCTGCCGATCACGGCCCCGGGCAGTGTGTACACCCCGATCATCTGCCAGCTGTAAAAGGGCATCTCCTCCGACACGGTGAGGTTGGGGAACACGAACCACGCCAAGAACGCTCTCGCCTCCGCCTCCCGAATGAGCCGCAGGCCGCTCAACACTGTGATCTCCTCCGTCCTGCATGGCGGCGGCAAGGCGTGGGGAGCTTCAGCGTTGGTCCACATTGGGCCCTTGAATTGGGTTGGGTTGGGTTGTTGAAGCTGGCGGAATTAATGAGTCACGGTCCCCCTGGTGCCATGTCCCCCCGCCGCACCTGAACGCCGCCGACACGACAGGCCCCAGGCTCCAGAACAGCTCGGACTCGTCGAACGTGGTCGTGAGGTTGGCCAGCTCCGGAGGCACCAGGCCTCCGTCGCGGTCCGGGTTGCCCGCCACCAGGCCCGAGCGCACCAGCCGCAGTCCGCTGGCTGCGGGGCCCAGCGCGTAGGGGCTGGCGCTCATGTCGGGGACCGCGCTGACCGGGCCGCTGCCCTGGCTGCCGGCCTCGACCGCGTGCCGGCGGTGCCACTGGGAGGCCAGCGATGCGTCCTGGGGGGTGTTGGCAAGGACGGGGTGAGGAGGGCAAGGGTAACCCGTCCAGCTGCTTGGGGTGGCGAAGGAGGACGTATGCCATGGCCTTTGTGCGTGTAATAAGACACAAAAGCTATCCGCGGACAGCTTCTGTGTCTTACAATGCGGCCCAAGACCCCCCCTCGCCCCGTAGCCATGGCCGCTCACCGCCAGTCCAGCCGCCAGGGCGTCGCTCTCCGCCATGCATATGTAGCACAGCGGTCGCGAGCAGGGGCGGTGGCCCGAGCCCAGGACCGCCAGTGGGCCCGGCCAATCCGTGCGTGATGGGCATGTCGGTGCCAATCCCCGTTGTCAGCCTGTAGCCCGTGTAGTAATGTGGCGATGTGCCGTTGCCGTCTGGGCTGTGGCTCGCCGCCCGGC
>BDDC01000054.1:83709-100040 GCA_001662425.1 Chlamydomonas sphaeroides
CGTAGGCCTGCCCCACCCGGCATCCGCCGTCGAGGGCGCCGAGGCGCTGGCGGCGGCGGTCGCGGCCGCTGCGGCCTGCGCCGCCGCCGGCGTGGCGGTGCCGGCGGCGCTGATGGAGCCTCTGGAGGCGGCGTCGCTGCGTTCGGCGCACGTGGGGGCTCCCGTGCTGCCGGCCATGGGCCCCTCGGGGCAGCTGGCGCTGGCACGCGCCTTCCTGGCCGCTGGGCACCGTCCCCAGGTGCGAGGCGTTGGGCTGCTCCGGGGCTGTGCTGGGAGGCGGTTGGGTGACCGGGTGGCAGCCACGGGACGGGCACACGAGTTGTGCACGTTAGCGGGCTGCAGCGCTTGGGTTGTGCGGGCTGCTTCGGACGTCGTCCGGCATAGGTACATGCCGTCTTCGCGCGGCGAGCCTTTGGCCCTGTGCATGGGACCTGACGCCCCCTGAGCCCTGAGTTCGGGTCCCTCGTGCACTGGGGCCTGGCCCGCGCTCGGGCGGTGTCCGCACCCATGCACCGTGGCGGCGTGCCGGGCCGTGAATGATGACGGGACTGGTGCCGCGTGACAAGCCGTGAGTGAGGCCAGGCACGTTGTCACCGACCCGCGCCGCTGCCGCCTGCCGCAGGCACGCGCGCTGGACGTGTGGGAGGCCGCGGTCGTGGCGTCGCTGCCGCGCGCCTCGCCGCCGCAGGTTGCGGCGCTGGCGGCGGCGCTGCATAGCCTGCGCGCCGTCGCGGCGCCTGCTGCGGCGACCACGGCGACGGCGCGGCCGCGCTTCGTGACGGCAGCGGCCGGCCGGCTGCTGGCGGTGCCTGGCGCTGCCGCGGCGGCGGCGTCGCCGCCGGGGCTCTGCGCGCTGGCGGCGCACCTGGGGGACTTGGCCAGCGACGCCGGCGGCGCCGTCGACGCCGACGCCGTCGCGGCGGCGGCGCCGCTGACGGAGGCGCTGCTGACGGTGATAGCGTCGGCGCTGCCGACGCTAGACGCGCCAGACCTGGCGGCGGCGGCGGCCGGCTTCACGCGGCTCGGCGCCGTGCCGCCGGCAGAGCTGTGGACGGCGCTGCTGTCTCGTGCCACCGACGCGCCAGCGCTGGCGGTGGCGACGACGGTGGCGGCGCGGCGCGCGCTCGAGGCCGGCGGCCTGCCGGCTGGCATCAAGCCGACGGCGCTCGAGCACTTTGGCACCGTCGCGGGACAGCACGTGTCGCTCCTGCCGCCGGCGGGCTTGGTGGGGCTGGTTGGTCTTGCGGCGGCGGTGCGCGGCGGCCTGCGGCCCGCGCTCGTGACGTCAGCGCTGACGCGGCTGCACGCCGCCGCCGGCGCGGCGGTGCCGCTGAGTCCCGCCGACGCGGCATGCCTGTTCGCAGCCGTCGAGGCGCTGGGGCTGCAGTTGACGTCGCCGCTGGTGGTGCGGCCGCTGGCCGCCAGCGGCGCCGCCGCCGCCGACGCGGCGGAGATGGCGCTGACGCCGGCGGCGGTTCTGCGCCGGGTGGCGGATGCGGCGCTGGCCCCTGAGCGTGTAGTGTCGTCCATGGGGCTGGAGCGCACGGCTCAGGTGCTGGAGCTGGTCGCCCGGCTGCAGCAGGCGGCGGAGGCGGCGGCGGCGGCGGTGGCTGCCCCGCCTGCGGCCAGCAGCGACGGCGCCGCCGACGCGAGCTGCGTGATTTCGCACAGCCACGTCGCCGGCGTGCTGGCGCTCCTGCAGCCGTCGCTGGCGGCGGCGCCGCCGTCGACGCTGGCGTCGCTTGTCGGCGCCGCCGCCGCATTGGGCGTGACGGCGCCGCCCGGTTGGCTGGCGTCGGCGGTGGCTGCCGCGGCGGCGGCGCTGCCGACCATGGACCCGTTGACGTCGGCTCGCATCGCCGCCGCCGTCACGCGCTGCGAGGCCCGGCAGCCAGCAGCCGCCGCCACCTCCGGCGCCGCCGTCAACTGGATCGACGCTTTCGCCGACGACATGCAGCGGAAGATGGCGGCGGCGCCGCCAGCGGCGCTGGCGCTGACGCTGCAGGTCTTTGTCGTCAAGGGCCGGCGGCCGGCGGCATCTTGGCTTAGCGCGTTCCTCGACGCCGCCAGGCCCTTCCTTGAAGCGCCGCCGCCGTTGACGCTGGCGCAGGCCGCCGGCGCCGCCGCCGCGGCCGCTTCTGTGGCGACGGCGTCGGCGAGCGCGGCCGGCGGCAAGCGCCCCGGCCTGCCGCACAACGCCGCCACATCGGCGGCGGCGCAGCCCGCTGCCGCCGGGACGTCGGCGGGCTCCGCCTCCGCCGCCGTGGCCCCCTTTACGCCGCCGCAGCTGTCGCAGCTTCTCTCCAGCCTAGCGGCGCTGGAGCCGGCGGCGGGCTCGCTGCCGTCGGGCTGGGTCAAGCTGGCTCTGAAGCAGGTCGAGGTCCGGGCAGCTTCCTTCAGCTTCCGGGACCTTGCCGAGGCCCTGTACGGCATCGTACGGCTGGGCGGTGACGCACCAAAAACGCTCGCCAACCAGCTCACCATCGTGTCGGCGTCCAAGCTGGCGGCGGCGCCGCCGGCGCTGCTGTGCCGTACGCTGGCGGTGATGGCGGCGTCGGGCGTGGGCAAGATTGAAACCAAGTGGTGGAAGGAGGCGCAGCGCGCCGCCGCGGCGGCGCTGCCGGCGCTGCCGCCGGCCGAGGCGGCAGAGATGGTGGCGGCGCTGCTGTCTCTTGCGCACGGCAAGGACGGAGCGGAGATCGGCCAGCCGCTGGCGGCGGCGATGGCGGCGGCAATGGCCGACGGCGCCGTCGTGGCTCAGCTGCCCGACGACGCGACCATGTCGTACGTCGAGGCCGCCGCCGCCGAGCCGGGCGTGTACGGCACGCCGTCCCTGCAGCTTCTCGACAAGTACCTGTCGTACAGCAGCGGCCTGCTGGCGCGCTTTGCCTCCGCCGGGCTGGCGGACGCGCATGTCGGCGCCCTGGCCCAGGCCGCGGCGGCCGCCGCCGCCGCTCCGGCGGCGGCGGCCGCCAAGGGCAAGGGCAAGGACAAGACCGCGGTCAGGCGCAAGCTGTCGCGGGTGGCGCAGCGCGCCCGCGGCGGCCCGGCGGCGCCGCTGCTTGACCACCTCGACGGAGCGCTCGCGGTGGGCCGGCTGATCTCGTCGGCGCCGCCGGAGCGACGGCCGGCGGCGGCGGTCAGCTGGATGGCGACGCTGGTGCAGGCCGGCTCGAACGCGGCGGCGGCACTGCCCGCCGACACGGCCTGCGGCGTGCTCATCCTGCTGGCGGCGCTGACCACGCAAGAAGGAGGCGGACTCGGCCCCGGCGGCGTGGCGGAGGAGGTGGTGGAGCGGCTGGTGGGGCGCGTGGACGACCTGCCCGAGGCCGCCGCCGTGGACGCTGCGGTCGCGCTGAAGCGGCTTGGGCTGCCCATGTCGGACAGGTGCGGTCCTGTGCTGGGAAAAGGGTTGGGTGAAGGGAGGGTCGTGGGCAGGTACCGGCAGCTGCGCCGCTGCCGTCCAAGCCTCGATGCCGCCCGGCTCACCCGGCTGCCCGCCTGCCCTTGCTCCCGCAGGCTGCTTCGCGCCGTTTGCCGCACGCTGCCGGGCCGCCTGCCCTCCCTGGCGCCCGCGGAGGCCGCCGACATGCTGATGCTGCTGGGCGAGCAGCTCGGGCCCGGCGCCGCCGCCACCGCCGACGGCGGCGCCGCGGGCCTGGCCGCCGCCGCCGCCCGGCTGATGGAGTCGCTGCTCGCCAACCCGGCGGCGCAACAGCCGGAGCAAGCGGCCACGCTCATGTACGCCGCATCGCTGCTGGAGCTGCCGCTGCCGCCACAGCTGCTGGCGGCGGCGGCGGCCAACACGGCCAACGCCGCCGTCGCCGCGGCCGGCAGCGGCCAGCGGCTGGTTGGCCAGGGGCTGTACCTAGCCATCACGAGCCTAAACAAGCTGCGCGGGCTGGTGGCGGCGGCCGGCGGCGCGCCGCTGGACCCGCTGCCGTACGACGACCTGGAGGCGCTGTGCACGGGGCTGCTGGACAACGCCCACAGCGACATGCTGACGGCCGTGTGGATGTGCGAGGTGGGGTCGCAGCGGGCTCGCTCTAGCATGCTGCTTGCTGGCTTGCTGGCTTGCTGGCTTGCTGGCTTGCTGGCTTGCTGGCCTGCTGCCACACACACAGGGCGTCGCGTGTCGGGTACATGGAATAATATGTCGGGTATACGCAATATTATGGAATATCATGAACACACAGTCGCTCCAGTCGCCCAATGTCCGGTAACCTACACACCGGTGCGCGAGCTGGACGGGCGGGCCTCGGGTTCGTTCATGGCGACGCTGGGCTTTGCTTTACGCACGGGTGCATCTAAACGCAGCCCTACTTTCTTCCTACGCACGACCAGCGCGTCACCAGCCCGGGACGTGCCGCTTGTGGGGTGGTGCTCTAGTTCGGTCCCAAAAGTCGAACACGTGCCTTGTGTGCGTCTCTCGGACGCCCATCGCATACATGAGCATACCAACGGCCAACCTCGTGCCCTTGCGGCCGCCGTACGCCGCCGTACGCCCTGCCGTGCTGACAACGCGCCGCCGTCTGCGGCTCCGTACCCCCACCCCCAACCGTGCTGCAGTCCATTGCCGCGCTGCATGACATGGGCGCCCGCCCCAACACGCCGTACCTCGTCGAGCTGCACGAAGCCATCATGGGCGACCTGGGCGACGGCGGCCACCCCTCCATCGCCGGCACGCTCGCCGGCCTCCCCTCCGCGGGCGCCGGCGCAGCCGAGGAGCAGCAGGGCGTGCCGAAGCCGGGCGTCTGGGTGCCGACGGGAGCCTCGTTGGCGTCTGCACTCAAGCTAATGGCGTCGCGCTTTGTCTCCGACTTCTCCCCGCTGGCCGGCGCCGCGACGTTCGAGGTCCTGGTGGAGCTGCAGCGCAAGGCCGAGGCCGCAGGCCACCCGCCGGCGCCGGCCGCGGAGGCGGCTCGGCCGGCGTGGGTGGAGGTCGATGAGATCCCTGTCGAGTCGCCCGAAGCGGCGGCGCAGGTGCTGGCGCTGGTGGCGCAGTGCGGCGGTGCCGTGAACCTGGCGGACGTGACCACGCTGCTGGAGGTGGGGGTACCCGGCGCCCGCTGCGGATGGGGCCGAGCACGCGCCCCGCCGAGAACCCCCGCATGATACCACGGGCATGCGGCGCCGCAGCGCTGCTGCACTCCGCCGTGCGCTCGGCGGCCGGCGGCCCCACGCGCGTGAGAGCGTGCCACGTGTGTGTCAACGTGGCCACGCGTGCCTCGTGTGCCAACGCGGAAACCACCGCCGCCCGCCCGCGTGCTGACTTGGCGGCCCCCTCCTCCCCGCAGGGCCTGTTCGAGTGTAGCCTGCCCGTTCCTCGCGAGCTGTGGGCCGCGCTGGACCGCTGCCTGCTGCCCGAGCTGCGCGCGCTGCGGGCCGACGGCTCGCGCCGGCTGGCCGAGGTGGCGGGGCGGCAGCAGCTCGCGGGGCCGGCGGACGCGGCGCGGTTCGTTGTGACGGAGCCGGCGCTGCTGGGCTTCCTGGAGGCCATGGCGCAGATGTGGACGCCGCCGACGCCGGAGCTCATGCAGGCGCGTGGGTGTGCGGGGGCACGCGACGCCGCCCCGCGTGCGAGGACGGGGAGTGCTGTCTGCACTGGGACCTTGGTGGTCACTGCTTGTGCAACGTCTACCCATTGGATGCCTCCCCGCGCGCCAGCGCGCCGTGCGCCCAAGCCGTCCTTGGTGCCGTCGTGCCTGGGCCTGCGCGGGCTGCCCGCGCTCGCGCTGCAGCAGGGGGCTGCCGTCCTGCCCGCTTGATCCCAAGCCCGCTCACCCTGCCCCTGCCGCCTCGCACCGTTCCTGCCTCCCATCCTCCCCCCGGCAGGAGCTTGAGGACTACCTGCAGGCGCGCATGCTGGCGGCGCCGCCCGCGCTGCTCGCGTGCTTCGCGGAACACTGCAACATGGCGCGGCACATGCCGCCGCAGCCCTTCATGGACGCCTTCCGCGGCCGCATCATGGTGCGGCGCCGCCGCCACACACCCCACATGGTGTTAACTTACTCCACACTCGAACACCCGCATGGGCACCCTCCTCCCCGCATTCACGCCCGCTGGGTGCCCTGGGGACCAGCCGAGCCGCGTGTCCTCGAGAGCGTCAACCCCGAGCTACTCACTGCGAGGGCTGCCCTCCCGCCTCCTGCCGCGCCACGCCGTGTCGGTCCGCTGCCGCGCCGGCTGCTGGCCGCCCGGTTGAGCTCCCGCCGGTTGAGCTCCCGCCGGTTGAGCTCCCGCCGGTTGAGCTGCCGCGGCGCTGAGTGGCGCCCCCTTCGTGTGACCGCAGGAGTGCGTCAGGCGCCTCGGCACGTCCCAGGCGCTGGGCGTGCTCATGCTGCTGGCCAGCTACGCCGACACCGCCATGGAGGCCGGGACCATGTCTCCGGACGACCCCGACTTCAGGGCGCTGGCTCAGGTGGGGCTTCGCGGCCGCCCCCCGCCGCCGCCACTCCCGCGTGCGCCCGGGCCTCTTGCACGGCAGGACGCACGCGTATGCTGCAGTGCGCGCCGCCCTGGTACCTCCCGTGTGTGCTCCGCGGCTCCACCGCGGCAGCTGGCCCCACCGCGGCATGACTGGCGCTGCCGTGCCGAGCTGACGCCTGCGATCTTGGCCTCGTGGCTGTGCCCCGACAGGCGCTGCTGGACCGCGTGTCGGGCCCCGAGCTGCTGTCGTTCTGGCAGGAGAGCCCGCTGCACGCGGAGCGCACGGCGCGGTCGCTGATGGAGGTGATGCGGCTGCTGCGGTTGCGCACGCCGCACGAGCGAGGCAGCGAGCAGCAGCTGGCGTGGGCCAACGCGCTGCAGGTGCGGGCGACGTGCTGTGCCGTGTGACGCTGCGGCCGTGCTGCGGCCGTGCTGTGCCGTGCTGTGGCCATGCTGCGGCCGTGCTTCGCCGCGCTGTGGCCGTGCTGCGGCCGTGCTTCGCCGCGCTGTGGCCGGACTGAGCGCCGCGTGGCCCGCGCTTTCCCCCGCCCGCAGGCGCTGACGCTGTCCCACCTGGGCGCAGAGGGCGTGCACTGGACCTTCACCTCCAACTTCCTGGCGTGCCTGAGCGAGGAGGGCTTGGCGCCGCAGCACGACTGGCTCGCAGCCTACTACAGGCGAGCCGAGGGCGGCGGGCGCCGCTGGGGCGCTGGGGCAGGCGGCTGCGCCCGGCCGCAGCGCCGGCCGCGCGTCAGCCTCCGACGCGGGCATGGCAAGGCGTGTGATGCAAACGTGTGTACAAACGCCCGGCACCGAACCCCGCAAGCTGGGAACGAGCCGCCGCGGCCCGCCGCCCGCCCGCCCGCTAGTCGGGCCGGCGCCTCGGCGCGCGCTCGCGGGCGCTGCTGCCTCCCACCTCACCTGCAACTCCCAACCCTCGTGTCTTGTATCGATGCTATCGATACGCCGACGACTCCAGTTGATGCAGTCCACCGAGTCTGTCGATGAGATGCGACGGCTGGTAACTCCTTGCATCCATCTCCGCCGGCCCGCGCCCCGCGGCTGCCCGCAGGAACCTGTGCGCCGAGGCCGAGGGCCTGAACCCTGAGCACCTGGCGGAGGCGGCCATGGTGCTCGTCAGCCCGCCGCTGTCCTACCAGCCCGCGCTGGCGCCGCAGCTGCCGTCTGTGATTGAGGGCGTGCTGCGCTCGCAGCTGCGGTCCATGCTGGAGGCGGGCGACGCGCGGTCGGTGGTGACACTGGTGGCGGTGCTGGGGCTCATGGGCCACCCGCTGCGGACAGACGTGCTGCAGGTGCGGTCCCCCTGCTGCTGTTACAGTCGTGATGTGTTGTGCACAGTCCATGATGTGCTGTGATAGCCGTCATCATACCGGTACTGCATGCGCTGCACGACGACGCGGAGGCGCAACGGGTTGTGTGGTTCGCAAGCCCCGTGGGCCGCTCGGCCGCACGTTGCGGACTGAACGCCGCGCCGCAGCCGGCGGACGCAGCGGGACGCAGCAGCGCAATGGGCGCCCCGTGCTAGGGCCTCTCCAAGAGGGCTGGAGTGGGGGGTATTTCAGCGTCGGGTGCTCCTGCCAAGGGCGAGGCACCAGCGATGCTGACCCAAGGGTCACCCGTCACACAGTGTTGTGTCCCGCCCCTTGCCCCCGCTTGCCCCCGCTTGCCCCCACGCCGCCCCGGCAGGCCGTGGCCGCCGGCCTCGCTGGCGAGCTGACGAGCGCCACCAGGACGCTCAACCGGGTGTCCGACGTCCTGGACAGAGTGAGCGCGAGGGGCGCGCAGCCGTCACGGCTGCCTTCCTCGTGTCGGCCTCCCCCCCTTTTGCACAGCCGCGCCTCCCGCCGCACTGGGCTGCACGCTGCCGGCCCCCGCCCAGCTGCCGCTGCTGCTGCCCTCCACGCGTCGGCTGCACGCAGATGCCTGCGCCCTGCGTTGCTCCCCGTCGATGCCGCGGCCCCGCAGGCGCTGACCGCCAGCCCGGGCAACGTGTCGGCCGTGGCTGAAGCCGTGGAGCGCGCGGTGCCGACGCCCGTGCTGAGCGCCGCCTACCAGATCCTCGACGACCGAGTCCTGCGCAACACATGCGGGGTAGGGCCACGACCCCGACCCTGGCCCTGGCCCGGGTGCACGACCCCAGCTCCTAACCGATCCTGACCCTGGCCCTGGCCCTGACCCTGGCCCTGGCCCTGGCCCTGGCCCTGGCCCTGGCCCTGGCCCTGGCCCTGGCCCTGGCCCTGGCCCTGACCCTGGCCCTGGCCCTGAACCTGAACCTGAACCTGAACCTGAACCTGAACCTGAACCTGAACCTGGACCTGCCCCCATCCTTGCGCTCGCGCCCACGCCTTCCTTCCGCCAGGCGCTGCTCAAGCACGGCTTCGAGCCCAGCCACGACTTCATGCAGGCCGTGGCGGATGCGGCGCAGGCGCTGCACGGCTTCACCGGCCAGTTCTCGGCCGAGCTGGCCCGCCTGAGCCCGGCCGAGTTCGACGCCTGGCTGCGCGACGACGGCTCGCTCAAGCGGCCGCTGCTGTCCAACCTGCTGCCGCGCTGGACCAGCCTCAGCACGATCGCGCCCGTGGTGGCGCTGCTGGTGTCCTGGGGCGTGGTGCTGCCGTACCAGGGCGAGCCGCCGGAGGTGCGGCGGCCGGGGCGGGCTGGGGTCGGCGGCGTCGGGTTGGGTTGCGCGGGGGTGCGTGTGGCTGGGTGCCGGCCCCGGCCCCGGCTACAGCGGATGGCGCGGCCCTGCCCGGGAGTGCCGTCCGGATCTGGGGTGGGCGGGCGCGCCTGGCCGCATGCTGCGGCGGCCGTGGCTCCCCAGACAGGGGAGGGCACGTGGCGGGGAAGAGGCGGCGTGGACAAGAACACAAGGTCCCCAGGCGAGCCGGGCACACCGTAGGGGGTCGCGCCGCCCGGCGCGGCCCCGGCTCCTGCGCTGTGGCCGTGAAGCGCCGTGCGCCTGCGGTGCGCTGCTGCCCGCCACCGCCCGCCCTGCCCGCCCGCCCCGCAGTCGGCCGCGGCCAAGGCGGAGTGGGCTCGCTCCACTGCCTACGCGGCGGCCATCACCTCCAAGATCACCACGCACCTGGACCAGCCCACGGACGACGTGCTGGAGCTGATGGAGCAGCTGCTCGAGGTGCGGCACCGCAGTCAGCGCCCACACCCTCGGGGCCCCCACACGGCCCCCCGCTGCCACACGCCCACGCGTCCGCGGCGGCCCCGCCCCCTCCGTCCCCGCCGTGCGCGGCCCCCTGGCGCCCCCTGCCGCTCCGCCTCGGCGCGCATCACTGCGCACGCCGCTGGCACGCTTGCGGGAAACGTGGCATGCCGGCCCGCGCGCGCGTGAGCCTGCCTGCTTGCCTGCCTGCCTGCCTGCGTGTGTCCGCAGATGTCGGCCGCGCTGTGCGGCGGCCTGCCCAAGGACCTGCCGGTGGAGAAGGTGTTCCGGCAGGGCCTGGACGGCCGCATCCGTGTGTGGGACCAGCTGGGCGTCAAGTACGACCGGAAGACGGAGCAGCGCCTGCGCCTGCGCCTGGACCAGCTGGCTCGGGCCGGCCGCGGCGCCGCGGGGCCGACGCCAGAGCTGCTGGCGGCGGTGAGCGCCGTGCTGCGGAAGCAGTGGGGCAACGAGCAGGTGCTCGTGTCGCCCGTGGCGGAGCAGGAGGAGGGTGCGGCGGACCAGCAGCAGGCGGCGGCGGCGGCGCGCAGCAGCGGCGGCGGCGGCGGCGGCGCGCCCGAGGTGGTGTCAGCCGAGTTTGTGGACATCAGCGTGCAGCCCGCGGCGGCGCCGTCGCGCGCCGACGGCGGCACCGACGTCAGCGCCGCCGACGTGGCGTCGGGCCTGGCGGAGGCCATGGCGGCCATGGGGGCGGCGGATGCAGAGCTCGCCGCCGCCGCTGCCGCCGAGGATCCGGTGGCGGCGGCGACGCCGCCGCCGGTGGACGTGCCGAGCACCCGCGGCCGCCGGGGCGCGCCGTCGGCGCTCAAGCGTCCCGCCAGCGGCAAGTTCGACCCCGCCGCCATCGCGGCGCTGCTGGAGCAGCTGCCGCCAGCCTCCCGGCCGCCGCCGCCGCCGCCGTCGACGCGCGAGGACATTGCCGCCGCCGCGGAGGCGACGCTGCGCGCCGTGGCGTCGGCGGTGCCGCCGACGGGCCCGGGTCGCCGGGTCTTGGATCCAGATGACCCCCGCAGCTGGAACCTGCTGGAGCGGGAGCTGGCGGAAGCCGGCCGCGACGGAGGCAGCGGCGGGCCGGTGCGGACGGTTGAGCCCGACGTGGTTGATCCGTGAGGTCGGGCGTCTGCGGTCGCGACACATCAAGGGAAGCGGGCCATGGCGACCCATGGTGTGTGGGATGTGTGGCGGTGCGTTGCTCGCTGGACTGAAGGTGGGGACAGCTTGGGCCGCGATGGGCAGGTGTAAAGGCCAGGGCGGGGGCGTCTGTTCAAGCGCATCGTGCGGGTCGGGACAGGGGCGTCTGTTCAAGCGCATAGTGCGGCGTCGGGACGGGGGCGTTTGCCACAGCGCTTGGTGTGAATTGCAGGAGCGTGCACTGCGGGGGGTCTAGCGGGGTTGGCAATGTCGGTACGTGGACCTGCCAGGGCCTCTGGCCGACCTCTAGCTGGGTTCATGGCTTCAAGGCCTGCAGCGGCGACGGAAGAGCGCTGCGCACTCGGTGGCAGCAGGCTTCTTCGGCGCAGGAGCAGCCGCTGCAGGCCGAGCGAGGGGCACACGTGGGCCGCAACAGAGCAGGCAAAGGGCTGTGCTCGGAGGCGCCGTGCGCCTGTGCTACATGCTAACTCTGCAGTGCATCACGGCCCGCAGCTTGCCTCGTTCAAGGCGGCTCGCAAGGACGCTGTAAAATAGACGCTGTCAATGGTGACTTTGACATGTACGGTATGACCCCCATCGGAATGGGAAAAAGGAGCGTAACCCCCCACCCCCTCCACCGTCTGGGGCTGCTGGCCGCCCCCATCAATGGGGCTACCACACTTTCAGTTCAAAGCGGTGACGGTTGATCGCAGGCGCCCTGCCACCCTATCGACCCTCGCCATACATGCTGCTGGAACATAGTGCTGGAGCAGCCGGGACGCAGCCCCGATTTCCTTCAACCGGATGTGGCCGGGCCACGCTGTAACCGGGCTGGAACATGTCTGGGAGACTGGGACCAGCTTGGAGCGAGGCGACCCCTGGACCCTGCAGCCTGCACCCGGACATGCAGGGCCGGGGCACGCTTGCGCCAACCTCATTGGCAGCCACCACCACCCACCGGCCTCAAAGCTCACAGGCGCTCATCATGTATGGCCCACAGGGAGCTGGGCTCGCTGCCGCCATCGTCCATCCGCACCGAAGTTCGCGCCGTGCCGTTCCGCGCCAGGCCTTGCCATACATGGTGTCCCATAGCATCGCCAGGCGGTACGGGTTGGGCCCAGGGCTGAAGCGGCAGGCACAGTACGACTCGGTTTCAGTCGCACATGCAAGGATTTCTGCACGCGGGACGGCAAAAGTGGTGTCGACCGAACTTGAGGACATCCGCATACAGCCCTTGGCGGCTGCGGCACGCGAGGCCGAGCCGGCGGTGGCGGCAGCCGCCGCTGCGGCGCCGTCGCCGTCACGCGCTGGCGGCGGTGCCGACGTCAAGGCACGGAACCAGCGTGAGCGGCTGGATCGCAGCAGCCGTGACCGCGGCGGCGTTGAGGGAAGTAGCTGGGGTTGTTGAGGAGGGCTCGTAAGCTGGGGCGGGGTCGCGCGGGGGCAAGGGTGTGGGGAGGCCCTGTGCGGGCAAGGCAAACGCCTGCGCCTTGGCTTGAGGCGCAGTGGAGGACTGCGGTGGTGTGCGTTTGCGAGCCCGGCCAAGGGAGGCTAGCTCGGCGGCTGCCCGGCCGCTGCCGATCGGACTACTCGAGGCAACGCCGCGCGGGTATTCGTACATGGCAGCGCCGCAAGGGCACTGATCGGATTACTCGAGGCAAGGGCCGGGTGTTCGTATATGGCTGAGGTGCAAGAGGGCGCTGAATCGTCTAGCGTTCACAACGTCATTTGCGCACACACTTGCTTCCTATCTGTCCTTAGCCGTCGCCAGCGCGCGGCGCCAGGTGTACGCTTTTGCGACGACCGCACTAGGACCGACGTCCAGGTGACCGTCCTCCATACGAAAACAGCGAGTTCTTGTGGTGAGCGTGCACTTGCGCGCCATGCGCACATGTGCTCTACTCGCGGCGCTGGTGCTCGCGGCGGCGGGCATCGCCCATGCGCACGTTGACTTCACATGGACGGCTGCCGCCAACATGCAGCTGCCAAACTCAAGCAACGTCTTGACAGACTTGGCACTGGGAGAGGTGGCTAGCGGCGTACTGCGGGTGAGCAAGGCCGTCGCGAGGCAGACATGGAAGCGTCAAGTTCGGCCGGCGGTTAGTATCGGCCGCTCGCAGCAGCGTCAAGCCAAAATAAGAATACCGTAAGCTTCATATAGTCCCGGCGTTGATGATACCCTTGCCTTGCGGGCTCTGCGACCGGCTGCCAGCGACCGCGACGCGACCCGCTGACGATCGAGGGCTGACGCGCCCGGCGGACGCGCCGGCCCGCTACACGACGTTGCGCCTGACCCTCCTGCATATTCCTAATTTTTCGAAGCAATGATTAGTCATGTCGTAAATTTCCTTTTGCATCATATGGTACAAGCTGCTGCCGGCATCCCCCCGCCCGCAGGATGCCAGCGGCCACGACATCCTGGTGGTCGTGGGCCAGGTGCGCCCCTGTGGTGTGGCCCTGCTGTGCGCCATCAGGACGCGAGCGCCCTCCGCACCTCACAGCGCCCAACGCTGCCACCCGGGGTAGTTGCTGCGTTCCGCAGCTGCCATAGGCCCCTTCACACACAGTAGATAGGACCAGCGAGGAAGTCCAGAGAAGGAAGGGTACGTTAGACAACCGCCAGTACTAGCTAACCCCCGCCCGCGGCGCCTGCCACGTGTGTCCGGCGGTGCCTTCGCTCGCCCTCATCACCCACTGCCGCTGCCCCCCATTATTTGTCCCGGCCCGCGCCCGATCCATACGTCCACGCAGGGTGCCAGTGGCACCCAGAACAGCAACATGACCATGATCCTCGACATTGCGTCAGGCACGTGGCACAGGTCGGCAGCAGCTAGCGCCCGAGGCCTGCTGTTGTGCGCTCCTGTTCGTTGCTTCGCTGTTCGTTTGCACCTGCCAAGCTAGCGCACTGTAGCCGCGCCGCCAGCTGCCAGCGCAAACTAAGTCGGAGCCTGACGCCCCAGCCCGGCGCGCGCGCGCCGCACGCACGCCATGTACGCCCCCATCCATGCAGGGGCCCCGACCGGCCCGCCAAGGGCAACCACCACCTTTCCGCGGTGGTGGGCAACAAGCTGTACATCGTGGGCGGCTGGGACGACTGGTCCGAGGGTGAGCGAGGCGGGGCCGCCCCAGCAGGCGTACGTGCCTGAGATAGAGCCCCTGCCGCCGAGTAGAGTCCCGGCCGCTCGACGCGCGGACAAGCTGCTGCAGGCGCAGCCGACCCACGCCGCGGGGCCTGCGCACACGCACAACGGCCCGGCCGCCACGACGCGACCCGGTCGAGGCCTGCTGCCGTGCGCCGCCCACCATGCCCCGCCACCCTCCCAACCCTCCATCCCCGCCGAGTTCCCAACCAGACGTTGTGAGTTCCTGTCCCTCCCCATCCTGCACATGCGTCCCCACTTCCCAGTCGTCACGCAGATCTACGACCCGCTCAATAACACGTGGCAGCCAAACGTAGCCATCCCGAGCGCCCTGCAGACCGGCGGCGCCTGCGGCGCGGCGGTGGGCGGGTCCATCTACTTTTGCGGCGGCCGCTCGCTGAGCGGGAAGGCGGGATCGCTGCTTAGCCGTTGCGGGTGCGTGTTCGTTCATTCAGGGAGGCCGCCCGGGCGGGAAGGGCCGGCTGGGAGGCAGGCTCGGGGATAGGTAGATAGGTGCGCCACAGCAGAGGGGCCTTTCCAGCTCAGTTCGACCTGGCCGCCCGGCGCCCAGCGCCCAAGGCCCTTGCGTGCCGCCCGCCCTCCCCTGCCTTGCCTTATTACTTCTCCCGGTCGCCAGGCGCTTCGACACGGCCACCAAGACCTTCGCCGCGCTGGCGCCCATGCCCCTGGCCATGCACCACTGCGCGGGCGCCGCCAACGGCAGCCACGTGTTCATCTTCGGGGGCCGCCTCACCACCACCAACACCCTGGGCGCGCAGGTGGGCGCGCGGCTTGGCGCTTGATGAGTGTATGGGCGGCAGCGGGTGCGTGGTGGACGAGTACAGCATTGAAACCGGCGTCCGGCACCTCTCTGGCAGCAGGTCCCGTGTGTATGTGTGAGCAGGGGGGCGACGTATGCGTGAGCCCGAGCCCGTGCGCAACCCACCACTACACACCTAGCTAGCTACGCACGCACTGCAGTGCGAGAACTCGAGAAACGCGAACAATGTGCACCGCGCGCCGCCGCACGCAGACCAACGCCACGCTGATCTACAACGTGGGCACCAACGTGAGTGGTGCTGTCCTCCCGTCGCCCCAATTGCACCGCTGCTGGCACCTCGCTCTGCAGCAGTAGTGCGCCCCGCCGAGGCTTGAGGCGCGCGCGCGTCCTTGCTTGCTCGTGACCGCACATTATTGATTTGGCACGCAGGCGTGGGTTTGGAGCCAGCAGGCGGACCCGGAGGGCCGGCCCGCGCCAATGCCCGAGGACCGAGGAGGCATGGTGCGTTTTTACTATGTCACCATTGCACCCTGTCCGGACTCCAGAGCAAACGAGCGAATCAAGATGCCTGCTGCCTGACTGGACGGGGCGCGGCTTGCCAGGGCTACTTGCCACCTACCAACCGTCAACGCCCAACCGCTGTTCCCCCAACGAACGTCAGCCACATGCATGTATGCACGCCGCCGTTGGCCGGTGCAGGGCACAGCGGTCTACCTGAACGGCCTGTTCTATGTGCTGGGCGGCGAGAGCGACAAGTGCAAGTCGGGCAGCGGCTGCAACTCCACATACCTCAATGCCATCGGCCTCGTCCACCTCAACAGCGCTGGCGGAGTGTACCACCGCATCGACATGTGGGTTGGCCAAGATAGGGATAGATGGCGGTGTTACCAAAAATGGCGACTTTGCTTGATTGCGGCAATGCTTGCGTTCCGCCGTACGTGGCGGCCGGCGGCTGCTCGCACCCCAAGCACGCCAGCCCACGCCCCCTCCCCTCGTTCGCCCCGCCCTCCGCAGCTACGACCCCACGCTCAACACCTGGCAGCCCGCCATCTACAACCCCGCCAACGGATGGGGCATGCGGCTCCCGCGCCACGGCATGTGGCCCGTTGTGGGGCCACCGCCGCCCGGCGCGCCCTCTTCCTCGGGCCAGGTGGTGTGGGTGTGCGGCGGCGGGGTGAACGCAGCCAACTCCCAGAGCGCCGCCTGCGAGTACGCCAGCGTCGTGCCCGCGCCGCCGTCGCCGCCCACGCCGCCGCCGTCGCCGCCGCTGCCGCCCAGCCCGCCGCCGCTGCCGCCCTCGCCGTCGCCGTCGCCCAAGCCGCCCTTGCCCCCACCGCCCAGCCCCAAGCCGCCCTGTCCCCCACCCAAGCCTCCGTCCCCATCACCTCCACCGCCGAAGCCTCCGTCCCCATCACCCCCACCACCACAGCCTCCGTCCCCGTCACCTCCACCACCCAAGCCGCCTTCGCCTGGGCCCTCTCCACCCAAGCCGCCGTCACCACGCCCCAACCCGCCGTCCCCCAAGCCCTCGCCACCCTCGCCCCACCCTCCACCTTCACCCCTGTCGCTGCCCCCATCGCCTCCACCCCCTCCGCCACCATCGCCACCACCGCCCCTGCCACTACCCCCACCCCCACCACCACCGCCTCTG
>BDDC01000055.1:2822-51774 GCA_001662425.1 Chlamydomonas sphaeroides
CCGCCACCGGGCTCGCGCCGCCGCCGCCAGCGCCCTTGGCCGCGGCCCCGCGGCGGCGCGCGCCATCTGCGCCCGCCACCGCTCGGCCCTTGGTCCCCGTACCCGGCCCGGCACCGGCACCGGTCACCTTGCGCGATACGTCCAGCGCACACAGCGTGAGGTACCAGCCGCCGTGCCGCGCGGCCACCTCCGCCGGCAGGAGGAGCTCCGCCACCGCACGCTGCTCGTCCCACGCGAACGAGCCCAGCAGCTGATGCACACCGCCGCCGTCACCGGTCGCCTCGCCGCCGCCGCCGCCGCCGCCGCCGCGGGCTTTGGGCAGCGGCAGCGGCGCTCCCTGCATCAGCGGCGCCGCCGTGACGGCCAGCAGCAGCGGCCAGTCGTCACGGTTCACCAGGTGCCATCCGGGCCGGGCGGCATAGGTGAGCCGAGTGAAGGCCGCCCGCCTGCCGCTGCCGCCGCCGCCGCCGCCGCCGGAAGCTGCGGCCTGCAGCGCCATGTGCATCCGCAGCTCCCACTCGAACAGCCGGGCCGAGCCGCTGGCATCGCACCGCAGCAGCGCGCCCAGCAGCGCGCCCGCCGTGCCTTCGTCGTCGTCGGCGGCGCTGCCGCCGCCGCCGGCGCACGGCTCCGGCGGCGCCGCCAGCACTAGCAGGTGCGCCAGCGCGGCGGCGGAGCCAGCCGGCGCAGCGCCGCTGCCGGGCGCGCCCTCCAGGAGCGCCTTGCCAGCCGGCAGCAGGTCAAGCAGCAACCGCGGCGCCGTCAGGCGCCGCCGCGCCGCCGCCAGGGCCCCGTCATCACCGCCACCGCCGCCGCCGCCGTCGTGGACCCAGTGCAGCCGCGCCGCCATGAGCAGGGAGGTCAGCCGCTCGGCCGCCGCCAGGCGCAGCCCCAGGACCGCCTCCAGCGTGGGCCGGGGCACGCCGCCGAGCTGCGACTCGACCACGAAGCGCTCCGGCGCCGCCGCCAGCGCGGGGTCAAGCGCCGCCGCCGCCGCGAAGCCCACCAGGCTTTCGCAGCGCAGCGCGGCGTGCGGCTCCGGCCGCAGCGCCGGCGCCGCAGCCTGCAGCAGCGCCCGCAGCGTGACGTAGTCGGCCACGTTGCTAAAGTCCATGAAGTCAAAGGTCTGGGAGGCACTGGCGGCGGCGCCGCCGCCGCCGCCGTCGAGCAGCGCCGCCAGGATGTCGCCCGGCACAAGCCGTACCGCCAAGCGGCCGCTGACAAGTGCCGCCGCCGCGGCGGTCAGCTGTGGGGCGAGCGTGGCGAGTAGCCGGGCCGTGGCGGCGGAGGCGGGGGCCTGGCCTCGTTGGGTGCTCTTTGGCGGCTTGGCCGTGGAGGGCGGCGGCGCCGGCCCCAGCGGCACCGCTCGGAAGATGGACGAAGAGAAGTACACCTGCCATAGGCAAGGGGCGGCGCGCTTAGGAGCAGCACGGGCTGCGAGTGCGGTACATTTGTCGTACATGTCCCGCACACCGCACCCGCCGTACCGTGTACTGCAGCTCGGGCGCCAGCAGCAGCGTCGGGTTGGCCGCCGTCAGCGCCCCCTCGCCCTCGCCCTCGGCCCCCGCCGCCTCTCCTGCCGCCGTCGCCGCCGCTGCCGCCAGGCAGCCGCTCCGCACGTACGACGCAACCTCCCGCCGTACCGCCGCCGCCGCCACGTCGCCGTCGCCGCTGATAGCCTCCGCCACAGCCGCCAGCGACAGCTCCACCGCCGCCTGGCGCGGCCCCTCCTGCGGCCCCAGCCG
Source organism: Chlamydomonas sphaeroides (assembly GCA_001662425.1). Classification (NCBI taxonomy): domain Eukaryota; kingdom Viridiplantae; phylum Chlorophyta; class Chlorophyceae; order Chlamydomonadales; family Chlamydomonadaceae; genus Chlamydomonas; species Chlamydomonas sphaeroides. The sequence continues at coordinate 4,568 of BDDC01000055.1, forward strand.
CGCCTCCCGCTGCTGCAGCATCTCCTCAAGCGTCACGGAGCAGGTGGCCCAGGCGCCGAAGGCGGCGCGCAGCGCCGCCTCCGCCGCGCAGCGGCCGCCGCCGGCGCCGCTGGTGCCGCCAAGGCCGTCGGCGGCGGACAGCCAGGTCGGCCATGGCTCCTCCGCCAGCGCGGACAGCGAGGCGCGCAGCAGATGAGCGGTGCGGGCGCTGAGGCCGTGGCTAGCCCACACCTGCAGCACCGCGGCCGGCGGCGCGCCGCCGTTTGCGGCCATGTGCAGCAGCGCGGCGTTGCGTGCCAGCATGGACACGTTGCCGTCGTTGAGCGTCAAGCACAGCAGCGGCGGCGGCGGCGCCGGAGCTGAGCTGGCGGCAGCGCTGGCGGCGCCGCCAGGCGGCAGCACGGCCGCCGCAGTGGCGAGGAGGTTGCGGATGTCGCCGCAGGCGCCCAGCAGCACGTGCAGCGGCGGCGGCGGCGCCGCCGCCAGCTCAGCTCCGGCGCCGCCGCCGCCACCCGTGACGTCATAACCGTGCGTGTTGCCGATGGCGTAATACTCGTGGGCCGTGGGTGCCCAGGCCGACTGTGCATAGGTATGGGCTGTGCGCTGCAGCAGCCCCCGAGGCGCAGGCGCCGCCGCGGCGGAGGCGCCACCGGCAGCTCCACTGCTGGCACCGCTGCGCAGCCGCAGCGCCGGCGGCAGGCGGCGCGCCAGGTCCTCAAGGCTGGGCATCCCTGCTCCAGCTGCCGAGGCCGGGTGGTAGGTGTTGTCGGCGGCGGCGGCGGGCTTGGAATAGATGCCCATGCGGCGAAGCTGCTCAGCCTGCAGGTCGGCGGCGGCGGCACGCGCTGTTGCCGATGCATGCCATTGCAAGCAGCGCGCTAAAGCGCCGTGTGCAAGACGTTGAGACTACTAGAAGCAGCAGGCCCCCCAGCCAATACGCCCCCTGCGGCGCCATGCGCCGCCCGGTTGCACGGCCGCGCACCTCGTGCGGCTTGGCCTGCCGTAGCTCGTCCACAACGGCCAGGCCCTCGGGGCCGGCGAAGGCGCATCCCACCACCCGCACATCGCCGCCGTAGTTGAAGCCGACCTGAGGAAGGGAGCGTGTTGCGCGGCGATGGGTGCGCTCAGGTGACATGGCTTCGGCCATACTGCATCCCGGGCCCGAAGCCTCCACGGTGCATGACACGGGACAGCCGGACAGGTGTGCGCGCTCCAGTGGCCGCACCTGCACGCCCGACTGACGCATGGGCGGGACGACGCTGCCGCGGCCGGCGCCGGCGCCGCCCACGCGCTGCTGCCAGTTGCTGCGCGAGGCGGCGCCCGAGAAGGCCACCTGGCTGGCGGCCAGGGTGAGGTGGGTGCCGTCCTTGACGAAGACGGAGTAGGGATCGTTGCCTGACAGCACGCAGGCCTGCAGTGGGTGGGGCCGCCATCGGCCGGGGCCAGGGCCACAACTGGGCGCTTGGGGAGGAGCGCCAGTCACCGCGAGCCCCAGGCTGCGGCTGCCCCGTCGCTGCTGCGCCGAGCACCAGCACCAGCACCAGCAAGCTGTACGTGGCCGCCCCACTTGTCGGCACGAACCCTAGCCGCAGCCACACACCCCCGGCCGCCCCCAGGCCCCCACCTGCATGTGCACGCGTGCGCCCATGCCCGCCGACACACCGAACTGCCGGCAGTCGCGCAGCTCGCAGCCCAGCACCTCCGCTCGCAGCTCCGTGCCCGCCTGCCGGCCCCACGCCTCCGCCGCCTCCGTCGCGGCGCGCGCGCGCTCGGAGCGCTTGGGCCCTCGGCCGCCGTTCTGCGCCTCCGTGGCGGCGTTTACGGAGCTGCCCATTAGCAGCAGCCCCTCGCCCCTGGCGTCGTTGCAACACGAGCAACCGGTTTGCACGGCCAGTCAGCTGCAGCCGGGTGAGCTAGCATTGGAGCCCTCAGCTGTGGAGCCCCCGGCCAGGAAGGGGTTCTCCAATAGCAGGTAACCCCTCGCACGCTACTCACTTGCAGCGCAGTATGCGGCAGCGGCGCAGCGCCACGCGTCTCGCGCCGCCGTACGCCGACACGCCCTGCTGGCACTCGGCCACCTCGCAGCCCCACGCCGCCAGGCTGCCGCCCTCCCGCACCTCTACCGCCTGCGCCGCGGTGCGCACAAAGGCGCAGCGCGCCAGCCGCGCCGCGCCGTCGGTCGCCAGCAGCCCCACCTCGCCGTAGTCCTCCACTCGGCAGCGCAGCAACGTGAGCGCGCCGCCGCCGGCCACGCACGCCGCGGCGCCCGTGCCGCCGCCGACCAGCCGGAAGCCGGCCAGCGTGACGTGCGGATGGGCGCCCGTGGCGTACACGGCGTGGCTGGCGCAGGGCGGGGCGCGGAGCTCGCAGGTGCCCAGGCCGAGCAGGGCGTAGGGCCGGGCGGCCGGGGAGCGGCGCGGCGGCGGGCCGAAGGGGCCGAAGGGGCCTGACATGCCGCCCGAGGGCAGCGGCAGCAGCATGTTGGTGGTGTGGCGGCCGGGGCGCAGCACCACCAGCGTCGCGCCTCGGCGCAGCGCCGCCTCCACCTGCACGGTGGCACAGGCCAGGGGCGCAGCACACGAGCTGTGCAGCACGGGGGGCTCCAGGTTCCGTGCCAGGCGCCGGCTTGCACGTGATGGGGGGGACGTTGCCCAACGTGGCGAGGCGCGGCCATGCGCCCAGGCCGGGATGACGGTGGCGGCCAAGGGCTTCCAAGCAGCTACCGGCTGGCAGGCAAGCGCTTGCGTTGTAACGGGCGGGTCAACCTCCGTTAGGTTTCGGCCGGTCAAGGGCTGGCAACACACCTCGGACCAGGAGCCTGCTGCAGCGACGCCGGCCGGGTCAGCCGGCAGCGGCAGCCGCGGCTCCTCCTCATCTTCGCCCTCGCCGCCGCCATCGGCCTCCAGCCGTGTGGATCTCTTCGCTGTTTCTGCCGCGATGGCGCCGTACGTCTCCAGCATGGCGGGCGTGCGGCCGGGCGGGTCCGTGAGCGCAACGGCGGCCGCGATGGCGGGCCCTGCGTCCTCGTGGTTTTGTGGCAGCGACCTGGCCAGACGGTAGTGGGCCTTGGCGTTGGCAGGCTGGGCGATGCCGGGTGGGGCGCGCGAGCAAAGGGCGGCAGGGGTAGGGCAAGGACGGGCAAGGTGACCGCATATTGGGGCATGCGCGGTCGGGTGGGCCGCTGGGGGGCACCAGGGGCACGGCGACTCGACGCCTCGATCGCCACGGCTTGCACAAGGCCGTTGTGCAGCTCACCTGCAGCTCTAGGCACGCCCGGGCGTCCGCGGCTGCCTCCAACAAATTGCCGAGCTCAAGATGGGCAGCAGCGCGGTTGCAGAGAAGCAGCGCGCATTCCTCTGCGTCCTTGGCGACCTGCAGACCCTCGTTGTACATTGTTACTGCAGCGACGTAGTCCTTGGCGACAAACGCCGCGTTGCCTCGAGCGCGAGCATCCCTTGGAACATCTTGCGTAGCAGCGCCTGTTCTAGGCGGCATAGTGCTTAACTGTAGCAAATGCGCATCACGATGAGGTACAGCTGCGTAGGTCTCGCGTTGTTGTGATGCAAGGTCACGGGTCGGGCCATGCAGTTTTGGCCACGGGTCCTGACGTTGCCTCAACAGGAGTCGCCAGGTCCCATAGCCCAATCATAACGCTGCCCACAGCAGCGCAGCGTCGCTGAGCGTTGCTGTGGCATACTTGTCTGAGCGCACAACCGGGCGCTTGCAGCTGCTTGCAGGTCACGTCCCGGATCAGCAAGGGGCAGCAATGAAGCGGCGCGCCATTCACGTGCTCCCCCTGTGCTGCACAGCGACTGCGGTGGCTGGCTGAGGCGATCGATTCGGCCTGCAGCGCCGACCCGGAAAGTGCAGTGTGCAGCAGTCCCGCCATGTCACCACTGCTGCCCTGCGAAGGGCCTTCCCGCCAACCCCCCGGGAAGCTGTCGCTGCGGTCGGCAGCCGCCCGAGGTGCGGAAGCAATGCTGGCATGAGCCTGCCCACAGAGCCCACAGAGCGGGATGCGAGCCGAGGTCCCGAAGTGCAAGCCGCAACATCCGAGTTCCGGTAACAGGCGCCCCCTCGGTGCTCCCAGCCTCCAAGCAACAATCCCGCCAGCCGCAGCACCGCCAAGCGCAGCACCCCCGTCTGCGCCAGTTCGTTCCCACATCGGCAATCTCTCCTCCTGCCTACGCCTCACATGCCCCACCGCAACCCGCTGCCCGCCATGCTCTGCCCTGCGCCTGCACGCCCCCTCACTTGTCCTTCTTGGTCTCGGGAGTCGCGGGTGCTGCTGCGTGCAAGCCAGGACACAGGGAACGCCGTCAACATGCGCACACACACCTGGACAGGGCCGTCGTCACATCAAGTAACCTGAAGCGCATTTCATGCATGATCCCACCGACCTCCACCCCCGCGAGACTACTCCAACCAAACCCCTAACGTGCCCCCACCTGCAGATGACCGCCGCGTGAGCTCCACTCCGTGCTGCTCGCCCTGCTGCTGCTCGCCACCGCCCTGCCCCTGCATCATGGCCGCCACCGCCTCCTGCGTTTTCCGAAACACCTGCGCGGACACAAGGACAGGGAGGGGCGCAGCGCCCATGGGCCTCAGCACCAGACACCCCAGCGCACGCGTTCACGCGGGGCCTGCCGCCCCCTTCCCGGGCCCGGCTGTGCCCTCCCGGCTCCGCGCCAGGCACCCACCGCTTGGCACGCCGGCACGAATCTGGTCGACAGCTTGAGTGCCCCCGGCAGCGCCCCCGCTGCCATCTCCCGCTCCACATCCAGCTCCACGTACAGGCTGGGAAGAGGCAGGGGCAGGGGTGTAGGCAGGCACGTAGGGCAGGAGGGGAGAGCAGAGGCAGACAGGCAGGGCAGGCAGGCAGTAACACGGCACAGAGCAGGGCCCTGTCCCCTGAGAACCCTACAAGCCTCCACCAGCACCCACGCTCCAAGGGCGCCCCGACACCAGCGCAACGCCGCCGGCCGCATCCCCGGGGCTCCCGAGCCCTGTCCCATCCCGGCAGCCCGCTCTGCCGGCGAGGCGGCCCCCGCACCTGCGCAGGAACAGCCCGACCGCGGTGATGATGATCAGCAGCAGCGGGTTGAACACGAGGTACATGGCCTCATTCCAGCCCAGCACCAGCAGCCCCGCGAGCGCCCACAGCGGCGGCATGCGGTTGCCCGCCAGCCGGTTGGCCTGCTGCGCCGCCTGCGCCGTCTGCACCAGCACGTTGCTGTACGACACAAACTCGCGCCATGTGGTTCGCACATCGTGCGGTTGCAGCAGCACACAGGCCTCGTCCACGCCCGGCCAGTGCGCAGCGCTGAGCACGTCGAGCGCGGGGGCCGAGGTGGAGGCAGACGCGGGCGAGGGGCCGTCGGCGGCCGAGCTGCCGGCGCCGTCGGTGGTTGCGCTGTCCACGGAGACCAGCGCCGCGGGCGTGGAGGAGCTGCGCGCCAGCTGCATCACCGCAGACTCCACCGCGTCGCCTGCGGTGGCGGCGGGAGGGGCGCCGGAGGCCGCGCGGCATCAGGTCGCGTGAAGGCCCTCACCTCGCACCCCGTGCTGCGCTGCAAGGAGCCCAGCGCTGCGGAACGTCCGTGGCCCCCTAGCCCCTGGCCCCGTAGCCCCTAGTCCCGTAGCTCCTGGTCCCGTAGCCCCTAGTCCCGTAGCCCCTGGTCCCGTAGCCCCTGGTCCCGTAGCCCCTGGCCCCGTAGCCCGTAGTCAGCCGTCACGTCAGCCGTCACTAGCCCTGCCTGCACGGCGCCCACGCGCGGACGGCCCAGCGGCACGCACCCTGCGGCCCGCTGCTGCTGCTGCTGGGGGCTGCGGCGGGCGCGGCCGGCCGCATGACCGCCAGTTGGGACAGCACGGAGGCCGCCGCCTGCCGGGCGTTCGCCGCGATGGCGGGGATGTCGTCGCGCGGGCTCCACATGCGGGGCGCCTTGGAGTCGACCAGTGAAAACACTTCCTGGAACCTGCAGCGCAACAGTTGCGGCACCACGAGTGTCTAGGAACCTGCACCTGCACCTCGATCCGCATTGCACTGACCCCGAACAGCCACGGGCAGGCAGCGCAGGTGGCAATGCGGGCAGGTGCCGCGGCGGCAGGGCGGGCCATGCACGGGACGCGCCAGTCGGGCGCTGCGCTGCCGCCCGCACCTGTCCTTCATGCGGCTCAGCCGTGTGAGCGCCGCCTCGCGCACGTGGCCCTCCATGGCGGCCGTGGCGCGCTCGCGCAGCTTGCTCGCCAGCTCATCCGCCTCGGGCGCCGCCAGGCCAAACCCGGATAGCGCCTGGGGGCCAGACATGCCACGTGCGCCACAGACCCACACGCATAAGAACGGCAACCCCGCAACAACGCGCATGGCTCAGGTCGTGCCGTGACAGGTGCAGGTGCCCCGCCGCGTGGCATCTGCCTCGGGACACACAACACAGAACAGCGGACCTCACAGCACCGCGTGCAGGGCCCGGCCCGGCCTGTGTGCCCATGCCCATGCCCAGCGCCCTGCGCGGCCCTGCGACTCTGGCGGGAGTCTGGCCCCCCAAGCTCACCGCCAGCAGGCTCTTCTCCGCGGCTGCCGACGCGTCACGGCACACGCCGTGCAGGCGCGGCCACATGCCGGGTGCGCACACCTCCAGCAGCCCCAGCACGGGCCCGCTGATGCGCGACGCCAGCGCCTTCTCCTCGCGCGCCAGAGCGGCCGCTACGCGCTCCGAGCGCACTTTGGCGACCTGGCTGTCCAGCGCCTCCGCCAGCGCCGCCTTCTCCGCGGCGCCGTCCCAAGGTGTGCCTGCGGGAGGGGCCCCATGGCCGCTCACGCCTGCGCCGGCCCCTCTCGCGGCTCCAGCGTTGGCAAGCCCACCCCTTTACATTTGTGTCTGCACGCTGTGTTCCCCTCAGCCGACACCAGCCGTGCACGCAGCATGCAAGGCAGCATGCAGCATGCAGCATGCAAGGCAGCATGCAAGGTAGCCCCGCAATGGTGCGCTCTCGGGCCCGGTGAGGCCGCCCCTGTCTCCTTGGCTGACTTGCACCCCACGGCCGCTGCTGTGGCCCGCACCCGCACCCGCAATGTGCAGGTGCTTGTCGAAGGCGACCGAGAAGGCCTTGGCCGCCGCCGCCCGGCAGGCCGCCGCCGCGGCCATGAAGTCCCTGCCGGCGGCGCCCTTGGCGGCCTCGGCCTCCAGGCTGGCCAGCCGCAGGTCCTTCTCAAAGCCCGCCAGCACCGCCGCTTGCTGCGCCGCCACCTGCGCGCTGTACACGGGTTGAAGCTCCGCCAGCATCCGCTTGGTCAGCTCCTCGTGCTTTGCGTCCCGCACGGCCAAGTCGAAGTAGATGGCCTCCGCCTCATACCTGGCGGCCAGCCGCAAACACGGGGCCGCGTCAGGCTACGGGCGGCTGCGGAGTCGTGCGGAACGCAACTCCGCGCTATGCCGCTCCGGGGCCCAGGAGCGTGGCTCAGCGCGAGAGCGGCTGCCTTCCGGTTGTGGACATCGCTGGGTAGTACTCTCTTTCGGCCCTATAAAGTTGAACACACGCACACGCGACCGGCCGGAGCGTGCCGTCGGCGCGGCAGCAGTTGGCGCCGCCAGGTGCGCTTGGCCGGCCCTTAGCCCCGCCACCCCAAACCGCCAGCGCCGTGCCCCACCCCTTGATGCAGCTGTCCGCCAGCGCCGCCGCCTGCGCGCCAAAGCCCTCCACGGCGCCGGCCGCCGCCGCCTCCCGCAGCGCGCCCCAGGCCTGGTCGCCAATGAAGGCCCCCATCTGGTCCTCCAGGATCTCCTGGCACCGGATGTTGGCCACCATGACCTGGCGGGGCGCCGGGCGACGTCGGAGAATAAACGTACCAGGAGTCAGGCAGGCAGCAGCATGAGCAGGGCCCAGCTGGGTACATGGCCGGGGCGTGTAACGCGGGCTGTCAGGGGCCGGGCAGGTGGGAGCCGGGGCCGAGGGGCTGCGTGCGGCGGCAGCAAGGCGCGGGGCCGCACCTTGTGTGCGGGCAGGTTGAGGTCCTTCTGCGAGCGGATGACCTCCCAGATGTTGCGGATGCTCAGCGCAAAGGCATCGCCCGGCAGCTTCTCCTCGCCGCGGATGAGCGTCTCATCGCCTGCGGGCATGCCGGAAACGGGCAGCTGGAGGAAAGAGTGGAAGCTTGCGCCCTGCCGACTGGTGCAGCGACCCTGGCGCGCAGCTTATACAGGCAGCAGTGCGCTGTGGCCTGTGTGTTCAGAAAAAGGTAACATGTGGTATGTGTGTGTGTGTGTGGCGGGGGGCGCACCGTCGGGCGAGAAGCGGCGGCGCAGGTGCACTGAGTCCGCAACGAAGTCCTCGTACCGCTCCTCGAAATGCGACAGTGCAGCGTATTGGACCTGCAGCGTTGCATGGCACACGGCATGTCAAGGACTTCGTGTGTGTCCTCGCCGCCTGCCTTTTGGCTCCAGCCGGGCGCAGCGGCGGTGCGGACCTCGGCGAAGCGAGGGACGGAGTGGGCATGGCTCTTCGCAGCGCCACCCGTCCAATGCCCCTTCAGCTTCCATTGCAGCCGGGCACATGCACATGCCGTACTGATGCGGCCCCATGAAGAGGGTGCTGACGGACCTCAAAGAAGTCGGTGAGCTTGGAGCCAGCGTAGGCTGCGGGCTTTGCGATGCTGTCCCACATGCGGTCCAGGTCACCCTCCAGCACCTCAACCAGCTTGTTCAGCGGCGTTTTGGTCTTGTCACGGATGACGAACAGCAGCACCGTGCGCTTGCGGTCGGGCTCGGGCGCAAAGAGCTTAAGGTTGACCTGCGCGGGGCGAGGGATTCGGGTTGGCGTGTGGGGGCCCCTGGGACCCCTTGTGACACCGGACCATGGTCGCGGGCCAAGCCCCAACGGGCCCCAGAGCCCAGGCGTGGTGCAGTACATAGCAGGCAGCGCACCTGGAAGATGGTCTTGAGCAGTGGCTTGCCAGAGCCGTGCTCGCGGCCGATGTCATGACACCAGACGTTCACCAGCAGCACATCCGCCACGGCCAGCGCAAACAGCGCGCTCTGACGCTCAAAGTTCGTGTCGTCCTCTCCCCGCTCCCTGCCGTCGCTCCCCTCCAGGTCCATCACCAGCACGGTGGTCTCCGTCACCTTCGGTGACTTGGACATCCAGATGCCCTTCGTGGTCTGGCCCCGCCCCTCCAGAGCGTCCATCATAGTAAAGCTCGTGCCAAACTGCGAGCACGCGGCGCCAGGGCACCTCAGCTGCTGACAGGGCCGCACTGACAGCCGATGCCCGCGCGAAACGCACCACATGGTTCAGCAGCGTGCTTTTGCCCGAGCTCTGCGGGCCCATGATGGCCACCACTTGGTAGTTGGTCTTGGCGTAAGCGAGCGCATTTGCCTCAACAAACTGGTTCACTGCGCTCTGCTCAAAGTTGCCCTCGCCGTTGATCACTTGCACTATATCCGCCATTGTGCCGTGTGGCTGTCAGTGTCACTGAGGGGGCCAGTGCGGCGTCGAGGTGCAAGCAGGGGGGGCCTGACTATACAGGACGCCCATGCCGCGACAGTCGCAACTGCCCCTCCTTGCGGTCCATCCCAACCCGCATCGCTGTCCGCCCTACTCCACACACCATTACTGCTTTTGAAGCTCGTACAACACTGCACGTTGCCAGGAGAGCTGTGTCGATCGTTCCTTACTGGCTCACAGGCGATGGGGCCCTAAGCAACCTTGCTCCTCGCTAGAGCAGAATACTTTACGAGGAAGATGGCAGAGCTCACCGCAGCTCGGTCGTTCACATCGCAAGGGTCAGGTCTAGCCAGGGTCTCGCAGAAGGCGCCCAGCGCGCCTACGGCCCAGCGCGATGCTGCCAGCAACATGTACATGTCGGAGCTGCTGTCCTACAGCCTGGACCGCCTACGCAAGGTGGGGCCGGCACGGACAGGCATGCAGACCGCTCTCCTTTCCCACCGGGCACCAGCAGCTGCGCGACGGCCACGTTGCCCCACGCCGTGCCACCATCGACGTAATGCAGGAGCCTGAGGTTCTCAAAGCTGAGAAGGAGCAGCTGGAGCGCAACCTGCAAACTACAGCCGTGTCCCAGTACACGGCCTTCCTGGACGCTGCCAGCTGCCTGACCAGCATCAGCAATGAGCTCTCGGCCGTCTGCGAGCACCTGGACTCCCTGTTGCAGGTGCGACAGCGTCTGATCCTCTTGTCTGCCAGCAATTAAGCCCACGGGCACACGGCCGCTGGCATCTCAGCTGGTCGTGGGGCCCCACAAGGCAAACCAGCGGCCTGTCAGAGACATGCTGCGGCCCGGCTCTGGTACTCCAGGCATCGCCTGCCTCGCTGTGTCGCTGACACCTGGGCTGGGCTGGCCCGCAGGCCACACCGGAGCTCGCCTCGGCCTGCGAGGCCTTTGCCACCAACTCGGCAGCCGTGCAGGAGCAGTACGCCGCCAACAAGCAGCTCGCGGGTGGGTGCGACTCGGCGCCCCGCTGACGCCCCTGTCCGCCGGCCCCACCACTGCGCACTCCATTGGCAGCCCGCAACTGCTGCTACGCACCCAGCCCGCTGGGAGCTCTCGTCACCCCGGCCCCACCTGCCTGCCCCCGCTGCCTCGGCCCCTGCAGCCAACCAGTCGACGCTGATGGAGCTGCTGGAGGTGCCGCAGCTGATGGACACGTGTGTGCGCAACGGCGTGTACGACGAGGCGTTGGACCTGCAGTCCTTTGTCAGCCGCGTGGGGCTGCTGCACCCCGACGTGCCCGCCGTCAAGCTGCTGCTTAAGCAGGTGGGTGCCAGGACTGCACGTGGGCTGCTGCGATGCGTGTTGCAAGGACCAACCCAGCCTCAGCTTTATCACGCGCGCGACGGTCGAGATCAGCCTGGCTGGCGTTTCATCCAGCCCCGACTGTTCCCCACTTCTGCGCTGCTTCTGGCCCCCCGCCTCCCCGCCACGCCGTTCCCCGCCACGCCGCTCCGCCAGGTGGCGGACGTGGGCAGCAGCATGCTGCAGCAGCTGCTGGGCCGCCTGCGCACGAACATCCAGCTGCCCGAGTGCCTGCGCGTCATGGGATACCTGCGCCGCATCGGCGCCTTCTCCGAGGCCGAGCTGCGGCTGCAGTTCCTGGCCTGCCGCGACGAGTGGATCGGCGGCTTGGTGGCCGATCTGGACGACTCCGACAGCTACGAGTACGTCAAGCACCTCACCGACGTGCACCGCCTGCACCTCTTCGACGCGGTCATGCAGTACCGCGCCATTTTCTTCGACACTAGCGTCGGCCCCTCCGGACCCGCGGGCGCCGCCATGGTGCGTCGGGCAGCGGGCACCATCGGCCCGCTTGGCGCGCGCGCTGGCATCGGGCCTCCGTTGTGGTGGGCCGGCCGGCTGGCTAGGCTTGGCGCTTGCGGGCAGGAGCGGTTCGGGCAGGTTGCGGCTGTGCGTGTGTAGCGCAGAATGCGGGGTGGAAAGGAGACCCAGCACGACTAGGCGCGTGGTGCGGTAATCCTGAATGTCGTGCCGCTCTCTCTCTGCCCCTGCCAGGACGCGCTGGGGAGTGGCAACGCGCCCAACCTACGCGAGACGTCGATGCTGTACTCTTGGGTGCAGCACCGGCTGGCGCTGTATCTGGAGCAGCTGCGGCGCCACCTGCCTAACATCGCTGAGGGCGGCAACCTGGCGTCCGTGGTGGAGCACTGCATGGTGAGGCCACGGGGGGCGGCGGGGCCGGGGCCAGCGGGGCGCCGCGGCGCATGAACGAGCGGCCGCATGTGACAGGGATGGCTGCTGCGGCCGCATCCGGCGGTTGGCGACGGGCTGCAACGTGGCACGATGGGCGCGCGCGCAGGCTTCGGCCGCGGCTCCTAGGAGGCGGTGGAGCGCTTGCCTCACGCCACCATGGCGGTCGCGGCGCCTTCCGCGGTCAGCGGTCGCGCCCTCGCTGCGCGGGATAGGCCTCTGTCCAGGCGCTGGCACTTCGGCGCCTTCACCAGTCGTATAGATGCCGGCGAGCGCCTCGGCAGCCACCACCATGCCCTTGTCATGCCCTGCCTTGCTGCCCGCCTTCCGCCCCCAGTACTGCGGCGCCTCGCTCAGCCGCGTGGGCCTGGACTTCCAGGCGCTGCTTCTGCCGCTGTTCGAGGCGTGCGGCCTGCAGCTGTTCGCCAGCCATCTGTCGGGCGCAGTGGACGCGTTCAACCTGCGGCTCGAGTCGCATAAGTGGGTGCCGCTGCCGGCGCCCGTCATGGGCCGCAGCCGAGGAGACAGGGCGGCGTCCGCTGCGGCGCTGGCGGCAGCCGACGGTGAGTGTTGCTGTTGACGCCGCGGCCACGGCCACGGCCCGCACGCTGGTTTCGAAAACGGTAGCTAAGCAACAGTCACCATAAGCTCGCGCTCGAATCGCTCCGCCTGCTGCAGCTGAGGCCCTCAGTTCTTCTGCTCCAAGCGCGCGTCCCTGCCTGCTGCATTTTGACCGGAACGGCTGTGCATGTGTTGGCATGCCCGTAGGGCCTACGGCGCTGGCCGCTGGGGAGGAGGGCGCGGACGGCGAGGCCTCGGCCGGCGGCGCCGCGCCCGGGGCAGCCGCCTCTGCGCCCGCCGCCGCGGCCGACGACCCCGAGTCGGGCCCGCCGTACATCATCATGGAGCACCTGCCGCTGGCCGTGTACGTCAACGGCGTGCTGGCGGCGCTCAATGAGCTGCGGCACTGCGCGCTGCTGTCCATAAGCAGACCGCTGTCGGGGTGAGGCCGCCGGGACCGCGAGGGCTGGGCCAACGGGCGTGGGGCAGCGAGGTGGTGCAGCAGGGGCGCGTAGATACCGTAGCGGTGGCCCGACTGCGGTGCAGGGCGCGAGGCAGCCCTGCTTGCCCAGCGGCGCCCGGCTTGCGGCTGCGTCGCGGCCCCTTCCCGCCTCGGCGCCAGCCCACCGCAGCCCTCCGTGCTCCGCACGCGCTTCACCGCCCATGGCAGCTGACCGCAGCCCTGCCTCCTGCAACTCCCGGCACGCCCCGCAGGCTGCTGCAGACGGCGCTGGAGCACGCGGCCGGCAGCCTTGTGCACTACCGGCACACGCACGCGCTGGCGGGCAGCGAGCTGCCGCTGTTCAAGTCGGCCACGCGCTGCATGCTGGACGTGGTGCTGCCGTACCTCGTGGCCGCTTTTGGCCGTGTGTTCGGGGCCAGCGCGGGCAAGGTGGATGCGTCCGCGAGCGCGGCGCTGCTGCGGCAGCTGCTGGCGGAGATGTAGGGCGCGCGAGCCCGTCGAGCGAGCGGTCAGAGGCAAGCAAGCAGTGGGAGGCGGCGTGTCGGTGGGTGTGGGAGGCGGGCGTTAGGATGGTGTGGTTAAAAGCGGCGTGTGGAGCTGAGCACGGGAGACTTGCTGTGTCTCTGTGCCCGGGGCGGACCTGCGTAGCTGTGGTTGTGGCTGCGAGCATAGATATCGGCTTCAGGCTTGGGCCGGCGGCGGCGGCGGCGGCAAGAAGTTACGGGGAATGAAAGCGGTACGCCGGCCAGGCTGACCCCGCGCCCCGCGGGTGTGACTAATTGTAGCCTCGATCAAATTTTTCCTTGCACATCCTGCTTCGTCGCAAACAGTCTACGTGCAGTTTTGGCAATCCGGCAGGACGTCCGAGGCTCGGTGGGGTCACATCTGCGAGCGCTCGCCCAGCCAGAAGTCAATTGCTCTGACGACAATTGTCAGCAAGAGAAACTTCGTAAGGAGGTGCACACTAACCCCCGTTAACGTGGGCCTCCGTTTGAGACTCTCTAGTACGGCACCCCATTCGCAAACATGTTTGGGACACAGCAGGAGTTCCTGAGGGCTTCGCAACAACATTATTCATTTTATGCTTCCATCTATCGTACTGTGTGGCCCTTTAATTACCTAGCAGCCACAGCAGACTCGAGTCAGGATGCACAGCCACGCCCAAGGCCCGGGCTGGGTGCCTGTGCCGGTACCATACCCAGGTATGAAGTGGCCAGATCAGCGAACCAGCTCGGCGTGAGGCGAGCGAGACTATGGCGGACGCGTAGGAGGACTTTAGTGTTGACTGCGACGCGGCTCTGCAGGCATGATGGCCCCCGGAATGATGGCACCCGGAATGGTATTTCAAGTTGGCTATCAGGGGGGTTATCCGTCGCCAGGTGGGCTCTCGGGTGCGAGGTTCCGGATGGTGAACTTGCGGGACTCACCTCCACGCGAACGCAGGTCCAATGTCCGGTTTGCCGTCGATGGACGCCCTCCGTGGATACGCGTCATTCGGCGGAATGGGAGGCCCTCTGCAGCAAGATGACGCCACAGGTAGGCATCCATCCATCCTCTTTTCGTCGAACGGCCACTTAACGCCAAGCCCACACCGTTGCAGCTGCGCTGGCGGAGCGGCTCAACGAGCTGCAGCTGGGAGCCGCTCGCGGACGTGGACCTTCGCTCGCGCAGCACGGCCAGCAGGCTTTTGGGTTGGCGCGTGGTGGCGTCGCAGGGCCCTCGCAATCCCCGCAATACTACTACCAGGCGGGGCCACCTATGCAGCAGCACCAGCAGCAGCAGCAGCACCAGCAGCAGCAGCTGCAGGGGCGAGGGCGGCAAGCACGGGTGAGAGACACTGCGTGAGAGACACTGCTGCCCTACTACGCCTGAAACAGCCCTGCTGGGTTGGAAACCGTCCCTCCCGGGTGGTCTGTTTGCCGGAGCCTCCCTCCATCATTGGTTGTGTGACGTGGCATCTCCCTTCCCATCGCGCAGGGCGGACGCGGCGGTGGGATGCAGGCGGGCGGGGGCGGAGGCGGCGCGCGGGGGCAGGGACAGATGCAGAAGAAGAAGCGGCCGCAGAAGGGGCTGGAGGACAACATCAAGCGCACCGTCTACATCTCGTACGTGGTGAGCCCTGAGCCCCGTCTCCAGCCGCAGCCCCGCCCTTCCCAACACGAGCAGTCACACCCCAGGACCCTCGAGCAGCCTACTTGTCGGTGGCCTCACGGTTTCTGCTGCCGTGCCCCTCTCTTCAGGACTGCTCGCTGACGGAGGAAAACCTAGCGGCGTTCTTTTCGGACTGCGGGCGCATCATCGACTGCCGGATATGCGGCGACCCCAACAGCGCCATGCGCTTTGCGTTCATCGAGTTCCAGGACGTGCAGTACGCGCACAAGGTGCGGCCGCGCCCCGCCTGGTCTACATGTGCGCTCCCGGCGCCGGCCAGTGCTGATGCCGCCCAGCTGGAGGGCCGATCCCCCACAACCACTCGTTCCCCCACGGCGTGTCGCATGGTCGCGCCGGTTCCCCAATCGCTGCGCCCGCGCCCGCTTCACGTGCCTCGTCTGCTCGGTACACTTGATAGCGCTGGCGCCGCGGGGCTGCAATGCGCCTTCAACAATGCACACACATGCGCGAGCTCTCTGTTCTATCTAACACTGGAACACACACGCACACACGTATATGTCACCTATTTGTGAACACACATGCGCGAGCTCACAGCATGGCTTCCCACCGCTGCTTCCCACTCCAGGCGCTTGAGAAGACGGGCAGCGTGCTGGGCAGCTCCCCGCTGCGCGTGCTGCCCAGCAAGACGGCCATCATGCCCGTCAACCAGGACCTCATGCCGCGCTCGGCGGACGAGGTGGAGCGCTGCAGCCGCACCGTGTACGCCGCCAACATCGATAAGAAGGTCGACAAGAACGACGGTGGGTGCGCGGCAGCGCGTAGCGACGCTGCGGTGTCAACCTGGCGCCCCTGCTTGTAACCCCGCGTCTGGGCAGCGGTGCAGCAGGCCGCGTTTACCCCTTGGGCGTGGCCACCTGACATGGGCAAACAGGGGAGTGGGGTGACTGCCTCAGTTGCCGCCGGCCGAGAGGTAACCTGCATTCGGCCGCTGTGCCCCTTGCCCGTCCCCCATGCGCCCCACAGTCAAGGCCTTCTTCGAGTCCCTCTGCGGTGAGCAAGGAGGGCATGTCGCGCATGGCTGTGCCACAAGGGGGGTCAGCGCATGCTACCGCGGCGCGCGCAACTGGACCTCCCGGCCTGGCACCTGCGCCACGGGCAGCAGCCGTGACAAGTGTGCGAACCTGTGCATGGCTTGCGGGGGCCGTGCGCCGGCGCCTCGCTCGTGCGCCTTTCGCCACACCTTGTGTCCCTTCCTGCCACCATGGTTCGTCTCTGACTCTCTTGGTTCATGCGCTCCCCCGGCCTGGCCCCCCAGGCAAGGTGTCGCGGATCCGGCTGCTGGGCGACTATGCGCACTCGACGCGCATCGCGTTCGTGGAGTTCCACCACGCGGAGGGCGCGCTGGCCGCGCTCAACTGCAGCGGCGCCCTGCTAGGTGGGCCCCGCGCTGCTCACGTCGGGGCCCGACGCCCGCCGCACTGTTCCTTGCCCACGTTCCAACCCAACACACCGTGCCGCCCAAGCCGAACACGTGTGCTGGGTCCCTGCCCGTCCGCGCGTCGCCCTCCGTTGCACGCTCGCGCGCCCCCGTGCCGAGCGCGTGCTGCTCTGTTTCTTGTGCGCCCTGCAGGGTCCCTGCCCATCCGCGTCTCGCCCTCGAAGACGCCCGTCAAGGTGGACAACCAGCGCGACAGCGACGGCCAGTCCAGCTCGGCGCACTCGCGCATGTCGGACCCGCAGTCCCGCATTGTGCCGCAGCAGCATCAGCAGCAGCAGGCCATGTCGGTGGTGGCGGGGCCGTCACCGGCGGCGGAGCCGACGGCCGAGCCGGTGCAGCACCAGCAGCAGCTCGAGGGCGAGGAGGCTGTAGAGGAGTCGGGGGAGCCGGAGCAGCTGGTGGCGGCCGCGGCCGACGCGCCGGCGGTCGAGCAGGCGGCGGCGGAGCAGGCGGTGGCAGCGGCTGTGCCGGTGCTGGTGCCGGTGGCGTGAGACGGTCTCGGGCCTGCAGCTTTTGTACGGCGACACCTATGAAGGCTCGGAGTACCTTACCTCGAGCCCGACCCGACGTGGCATCAGCTCTATTATGTGGATGTATGTCGCCCGCTGTTGGGAACGTGTGTATGGTCCCTGGGCCGTTGCCCGAGCCGAACAGGCTGGGCGGCATTAAGCCTAGGGCGCGCTGCCAGGGTAAACCCGACATCGGGGCCGGCGCAGCACGGGGCTAGGCGGGTAGAGCGGCAGTGAGGGGCTGGCACTGCGGGGAGTGGGCTGTAGGTGCGTGTGCTGCTGCTGGGCCCGGGCTGCTGTTGGTTTGTTCACAGCAGCGCTCGGGGGCATGCGCGTGGGGTGGGCGGGTGTAGGCGAGCTTGCTCAGGGGCATGCGGGGGTTATGTTATAGCCACGGCGTTTGGGGCTGCGTTCCGGGCTGCTTGCGGCAGGACGCGGGCGGCTGGCATTCCAGCCGCGCCCCATTCAGCATAGTGCTGGTTGGCTAAAGTACCACGAACGTAGTATTGCTATGGGCCGTCGGACGCTTGCGGATGCCGGGCGCTGGCATGTTGCGACGATGCGTGTGGGCGCCGCAGGCATGGTGACGCAGGCGGTTTTGCGGTGAGCCGTCGGACGCTTGCGAATGCTGGTGCCGGCATGTTGCGGCGGTGGGTGTGGGCGCCGCAGGCATGGTGACGCAGGCGGTTGCGTGGGCGCATAAGCGGTGGTGCTTTTCCGTAGCAGTTCTTCAGGCCCTGACTTCATGCATTGGTGCCCCCATTCCATAAAGGGATGCGTGCGGTAGTCACCGGAGGCACACGGTGCGCGCTCCCCAGGGCCACACGGGCGTGCCCGCCACCGCGATCCATGCCCCGACTGGGGCTGGGGCACGCCCCTTAGCGGGGCAACGGCCCGTTGTGGGTCCTGTAAACACGGATTGGCCGACGCGCGCTCGCCATGACCGGCGCCAACTACCCCGAGTGACAGGTTCACTCCCGATTGTGTGTGGGGACTGGAGCGGGCGCCGCGCCAGCGGCCATCCAGCATCGTAACAGCAGCCGTAGCCTTCGCTACACCCACACGCGCACGAAGCCTGCACTCCTCGGTAACCGGGGGACGGCTGCCGCTGCTGCAAAGTCCTGCGGTTGCCCCTACGGATTGCCCCTCTTTAACCCTTAACGTCGGAGAGTCACGCGTATCCCCACTCTTAACACAACAAACCTGCCAGTGCCTTTCTGTTACACTTTTGCTGCTTTGCATACGTCATTGTCCAGGCCCAGCACCCGACTAGGGTAAGGCGCCGAAGCCCATGTTTGGGCAGAACCCTTGGGGACATGGGTCGGCCACCGCACTTGCCAGAGAGCCACATGCGTCCCACGTATGTGGCTGGAGCTAGCGTTCTTTTCCTCAACAGATAGCCCGGCACCCCGCATACGGCCTCTCCCGCGTCACGATGGACGCCTCATTGCTGAGGCCCGTTGTCGTCTCCATCTCTCTATTCCCACCTCATGACGCTGCCAAGGCTCCCTTGACTTCGCAACTGCATAGACAGTCATAGACGCGCTCACGTCTGGGCGGACTGCGCTTCGCACCCGGCCAAGTAAGGTGCAAACCGAGGCGCAGCATTCGCAGGCAACCACCCAGCCTTCGCAGGCAACCGCTGGGCCTGCTTGAGGCGAAGAATAGGAATCGGGGGAATACTGCGCGCCTCTGCCCCACTTGCGCCGCCGGTTACAGGTGCGGGGATGGCCGCGTCCACAGACGCAAGGGGGATATAGCGTTGGCACGGTCCAGGCTTGGCGAACAAGGCTGTCTCTAAGTTGGAGAAGCTGAAGAAGGTGATGATTTGCATATGATTTGCAGTTGATGATTGCATGTACAAGGCGGGGGCGGGGGACCCATTGCAGGGCCTGTAGGGGGGCCTGTACAGGCCCCTGCGGGGGCCTGGGCGTTGTCGCAGTCTAGGCAAGCCTACAGCGTAAAGCCCATGGGGAGCCTCACAACCGTGTCTTTCTGCATTACCAACGCCCATGCAGAAATGTATGTGTGGAGTAGGGCGCCCGGGGGTGCGGGCGCAGCTCGGGCTGCACTCGGGGCCGCCGGGGCGTCGGGGCGCCTGGTCAACAGAAACGCAGTACGGCACGGGTAGGTTCCTGGCAAAGCATTTGCCAAGCACATAACACGTAACCCAACACATGTCGCGGAATACTTACACTACCCTGCGTGCTGGTCAAGGCCACTAACATGCGCACCATCGAGGCTGCGTTGCCTCAATACGCAAGCTCAGAACATAACACGATTTCTTGATGATAGCTTTGTATGCGACATGATAGCACTGAAGGGGCGATAGCGAAATGAGTCGCAAGAAGGACGCTTTTGTTCTCAAGTTCAGTCGGCAACGTCCTTCAACTTGCGACCAGTTCGGAAGCTCGCGGCGGCCGTCGCGGGACGAGGATGAAAAGGAGGCTGGAACGCGCGACGCCCCTGGCCGTGATGCCCGACCCCACACGGCCCACATCGGGACGCACCCGTCGACCCCTATGGTCTCCGCGTCTGCGGCGATGTTGCGCCCCAGCAGGCCGCACACTTCTGGGCCCGGTACGCCCACGCTCCCTGGTAGCCTCCCCTCGCAAGCGTCCCGAATGTCCCTGGCATCCAGCCGCGGCGGCAGTGGCCTGCCTCCCCTCCAACATCGCACCGGAGCCATGAACTGGTCGTGGGGGCCACAAGCCCCCGTCGCTGCGGCCCCCGTCGCCGCAGCCACAGCCGAGCAAGCCGCCGAGTCACTCTCGGGCTTCCAGGAGGCACTATACACCAACGGCGAGCCGCGCCGGCTCACGTCGAGGCTCCTGAGGCTGGGCGCCGGCGCCGGCTTACCCACTAGCCGCTCTCGCCGCAGCCCCAGCCCCGGCGCTGGCGGAGGCGCGGGCGGCGGAATGCCGTACATCTCTCCACGTGCTGTCAGCGCGCCCAGCATGCCCAACACGGGCAAGCGGGGCGAGGCTGGCACGCCGGAGCCATCGCAGCAGCCCCCTGGAGCCGGTACCTGGCTGCTGCCCTCCACCGCCGCGCTCTTGGAGACCAGCGCCGTCGCCGCGGCGGCCATCGCCGCCGCCAGCGCAGCAGCCGGTTCCAACCCCGCCGCCACCTTTGCCGCCGCGGCCCTGGGGCTGCAGCCCGCGCAGCCCGTCCGGTCGTCGGGGACGTGGGGCCAATCCGGCGCGAGCGCGCCGTCCACCGTCGCCTCGGCAGCCGGCGGCGGTGGCGGTGGCGGTGGCGGTGGCGGTGGCGGTGGCGGTGGCGGTGGCGGTGGCGGTGGCGGTGGCGGTGGCGGCGGCGGTGGCGGTGGCGGCGGCAGCCCAGGCCGTGGCGGCGGCGCGCAGCGGTTCGGCGTTCGGGAGCAGGGCGCGATGCTCGACGAGGCGCGTCGCATGGCGCAGCAGGCGGCGGAGGTGCTGTACGGGCACGAGCAGGCGAGCCCCTGGGCCAGGGCCAGGGTGCGGGGTCTGATTGATGCCGGGAGCGGGGCTGGGGCCGGGGCAGGGACTGAGGCTGCACGGGCGCGTGGACGTGGGATGCCGCTGTGCAGCCCATGCGGGTCAGGCTTGGGTTGGGTTGGGTTGCTCACGTGCCCGCTGCGCTGTCCCCGGACGCGCAGGACGTCAGCCCCGCAGACAAGGCGCGCGCCGCGACGGCGCTGCAGCAGCTAGAGGCGCTGCTGGGGCGCAAGGAGGTGGCGGCGGCGGCGCTGGGGCAGGCGGCGCGCAACCTAAAGGGAGAGGTGGGCTGCGGCGGCGGCGTGGCCGGGCCGCAGCGCGCCACGGCACAGGGCCCTAGGTCGTACGGGAGGGGGCTTGCTGCCGTGGGGGCTGAGCGGGCTTCGGCTCCGGCTCCGGAGTACATGGCACCGGCAACTCGTCACGTGCCGAGCTGCTGCCTCCGCACCGCAGGTGGCGCGGGAGCTGCACCTGTCAACAGAGCGCCCGGTGGGAGCTGTGGGGGGGGCGAGGGCGGGGCTGTGCGGCCGGCGCGAAGCCGCGTGCACGCGGCACGACGCGGGTGGTCTCTGCGGGGCTCGGGCGGAGAGCGTGGCAGAGGGCGCGACCTCCAGCGCCCGCACCGGCCCTGTGCCCGTCCTTGCCCGTGCCCGTCCCTACCCGTCGCTCCTCTGCCGCTGCTCGAACTCGCAGATGTCCTTCGCCAAGGCCCAGCTGGTGGTGCTGGACCGCCACCACGCGCGCATCAAGCACCAGCTTCACCCTGGGCCCGACCCCATGCTGCCGCCGCCGGACCCCCTGCACGAAGCGCCCGGCTCCCACCCAGACGACGGCAGCGGCGAGGAGGCCGCGTCCGCCAGCGAGCCCCTCAGCCCCAACCTTCGCGACGCGCTGCGGCACTCGGCGCAGCAGGCCGCGCTGCACTCGAGCCAGCAGCAGGCCCCCTGGGCCGACGGGTTCGGTGCGCCGCACGAAGCTTGGCACGCGAGCGCCGCCACCACGGGCGACGGCGCTGCCGGGGCTGGCCACGGCCACAGCCACGGCCACGGCCACGGCCACAGCCACGGCCACAGCCACGGCCACGGCCACGGCCACGGCCACGGCCACGGCCACGGCCACGGTCATGGCCACGGTCATGGCCACGGCCACGGCCTCGGCGGGCACGGCGGCGGCGACAGGTACAATCTGGCGGATGCCATGGAGCGCACCGCGGTGCTGCGGGCGCTGTCGCGCGCTGAGGCTGCTCTGGCGGGGTTGTCTGGCGGCGCCGGGGGCAGCCGGCGGCAGTCCAGCGGCGGCGCCAGCGGCGCCGGCGAGGGCGGCGGGGGACACGACCTGGAGGACCTCAGGCTACTGAAGCACGCGGCGGGTGGCACCGACTCGCCGGTGAGAAGCGTGCGGCTGCGTGCCTGGGCTGCGGCCTGGGCTGCGAGGGCGCGGCTCTACGCGACAACGGCGATCCTGCCGATGTGCCCATGCACCTAGTCACTTTGGCCTGCCTGGCTTTCCGCTGGCCCACCTCACGCAGGACGAGCCGCCGTCCTACCTAGGGGTCAATGTGCGGCGCACGCCGACGCCGCAGCCCGGCGGCGAGGTCTCCAGCATGCTCTTCGCCGCCTCCGCAGCCCGCCGAGCCTCCAATGTGTCCGGTAGCGGCGCGACAGGCGGCGCGGGCGTAGGAGGCGGAGGCGGTGCAGGCGGAGGCTACGGCAGCTTTGGGCAGAGCTCGCCGTCGGCTTGGTCCGACCCCAAGGCCAGCCTGCAGTGGAGCAATCGCGGGCTGAGCACCAGCAAGATGCCGCTGCTGCGGGAGCTGCTGCTGCAGGGCCAGCACCTCGCACGGCTGTGTCTGTCGGGCAACAAGCTGTCCGACAATGTGAGGCTGGCTGGGGTGCGGCCAGGCACAGGGGCTCTGAAGCTGGCCGGCGCTGCTGTCCTCTGCTAGCACACGTGCACATGCGCGCTCCACGACGCGTGTGCCGCATCCTCAACTCCCCAACCGCGCCCCATCCACCGCTGGCAGGACGTGTCGGAGCTGTGCGGTATGATGTCGGACCCCGCTGCGCCACGCATCCGCGTCCTGGACCTGGAGCAAAACACGCTGCTGACGTGGCGCTGCGCGCTGCCGCTGGCGCTGGCGCTGGGCCTGTCGCCCGAGACCGCCGCCGGCGCAGCCGACGCCGCGGCCGTGGCGGCGGCGCTGCCGCCCGGCGCGCACGCGTCCGCGGCGGCGGCGGTGGTTGCGCCCAACGCCACACCGTCGGCGCGCGACAGGATCCGGCCGCTGCGGCTGCAGCGCCTGGGCCTATCTGGCAACAAGCTAGGCAAGTCCGGCGGCCCCGCCGCGTAGTCGGCGCCCTGCAACCTTGTCGCTCACGGCACCCCTTGACCCCGCCACCACGCTCCTCCCCCCATACGGTACTCTGCTCTCCGCGATCCCTCCACCTACCTCCTCCCGCCTCCCCGTCCCCCAGGCGACAAGGGCGTCACGCAGCTGGCCGAGGGACTGCGCGCCAACCGCACGCTGCGCGAGCTGGACCTCAGCCGCACCGGCCTCAGCGACGCCGGCGGCGCGGCGCTGGCCGAGGTCCTCGGCTCCAACCTGACGCTGGAGCGGCTGGACCTGTCGTGGAACGCGCTGCGCGGCGAGACGGCGCGCGCGCTGGAGGGGTCGCTGGTAGGCAACGCGGGGCTGCGCGAGCTGCGCCTCGCCAACAACGGCTTCCAGGTGGGCGGGGCGGGAGGCAGGGCAAGACGCACGTGTTGGGGTACGTGCAGGGAGCAGCATGGAGCTAGGACGGGGCCGCCTCCTCCGGCGGCTGAGGCAGGGGGCCGTCGGGGCTGCGAGATGGGCTGCCTGACCCTGCCGCTGGCCGTGCTGCTGGCCGTGCTGCTGGCCGTGCCGTGCCGTGACTCCACAGGACGTTGACGGCGCGCGCATCATCAAGGGCCTGCTCGGCCACGGTGGGTGCGCAGGCACTCGGCAGCGCCCCCGACCAGTCCGCAGCATCGGGCGCCGTGCACATGAACAGGCAGCCGGCCGCCCGGGACAGCCAACACAGCAAGCTCAGCAGTCCCTCCCGACCACCCACCCCGCCCTATCGCCCCCCTCCCCCTCCCCTGTTCTCGCAAGCTTTATCCAATATATCTTTCGTATTCAACCTCCCGTCTCTCCTCCATCCCGAACAGGCAAGTGGCTCCGTGTGGACCTGTCCAGCAACAGCCTAGGCCCCGGCAGCTGCATGATGGTGGCGGAGCTGCTACGGCGCCTGGCTGACACAGCCTGCCGGCTGCTGGAGGAGGGCAGCTATGCCGACGCCTGGGGCGAGGAACCGTCCGAGGCGGGCGGCAGCACGGTCGGCGGCGGCTACGTGTCGTCGCAGCCGTCGCCCATACCGCGGCAGAAGAGCACGCTGTCGTCGCGGGCGGGCACGTCGCAGGGCATGGTGCGCGGGGTCTCGGGGGGGCAGGGGCTGGGCCGGGTGTCGACTGCTGGCGTAGTTGCTGGTCGGGGTGCACCGGTACTGGGCATGGGTGTGGAGAGGTGGGTGCAGCGTGGCATGCCGCAACTGCTCCGGACTCTGCGGCGACCCCTGGCACGCCCAACCCTGCCCCGGCCCGGTCCCGCAGTACACCGACGGCCCCGAGCGCTCCTCGCCGTCGGTGCTGCTGCGCCTGGCCGCCAACAGCCTGGGCACGCAGCTGGGCGCCGGCCAGCCCAGCCTGCTGCTGGACGGCAACCCGCTGGGGCACACGGGGCTGCGGTGAGCGACCCTGCTGCGGCCGGCGGCCGGGGGCCTGGCGGGCGCTGGCCGCTGCGCCGCATGCGACAGCAGCTCCGTGCTGGGGCACGGCTGTTCCCAGATGGGCGCCGCGCCCGCTTGGTGCCCACTGCTGCCCTTGCCTCCGGGCCGCAGCCAGCTAGGCAGCTTGAGCCCAGCACCGCTCCCTCATCTGCCCATTGTCACTTGCCCTCCCCCTGCTCCTCAATCTTCTGGCTCTTCCCAGCACCACCCAGCTGCTGGGCACCCGCACACATCACGCCCTGCCCCAAGTCGTGCATGCGCCCACCACCTATCCAGTTGCGACCGGCCGTAGCCGCCCCTGCTCGCCGCCTCTCCATCCCGCCTTCCACTGCAACCCATCCGTGCTCTCTACGGCGCTCACCCCAGCCCTTGCCGATCCCCGCCCTCCCGCTGCAGCATCCTGCTGGACGGCATGGACGCCATGAGCCTGGCGCTGGTGGCGGCCGTACAGCTGCCGCACCCCGACCCCATGGCGCTCGAGGCGCCGCCCGAGGGGCTGCCGCCGCCGCCGCTGGCGCTCAGCATCGCCGGCTGCAACGTGGCGCCGCCCTCCGAGAGGCGCGTGCGGGTCGCGGACGGGGCAAGGTGGTGCACAGCCTGGTCCCGCCAGCGCTCCGCGCTCCGCGAGCGCTGTGGGCTTCGCTGACCTCGCCCTTGCCCGTGTGCTGCCGCCATGCTCCCACAGGTCCCAGCACCACGACGACCCCAGCCCGCTCCTGCCCTGGTAAGCGTCGCAGCACGGCCCCACTTGCGGTCCTGCCCCTCGCGCCGCCACCGCCTGCTGCCTCTGCTGCTATGCACGCGCGCCGTTGGGCTCTAGCGTCGTCGCACCTAACACTCCGCCCCTCGCCGTCTACATGACTGCCCACCCTCGTAGCCTGTCCACACTCTGCCGGCCGCCGGGCGCCAGCCCCGACCCCAAGGCGGCCGCCGGCAGCGCTCCCCCTCGAGGTACAGCGAAGGCCGCCCCCGCCAAGCCGGCGCCTGCGCCCAAAGGTACGCGAACAAGCAACACCCCCGCCACGCGCCCTGCCCCCAGCGCGCTCCTCCCCCAGCTCCCCCGCTCCTGCCCCTCCCTCCCCCTCCCACCTCCACTCCTCCATACCCCACACTCGCGCCCCGCCGGTCCCACAGGCAAGAGCAAGAGCAGCTCCGGCGCTGGCCCCGGCGCCGGCGGCGGCTCTGGCGGCAGCGGCTCCGCGGTTCCTGCCGGCTGCCTGACGTTGTCCAGCCCGCACCTAGACCTGACCAGCCCCGCGGGCCACTACAGCCTGGACCTCAGCCACCCTGCCACCTCGGTGCTGGTGGCCTACCTGCTGCGGTGCGCCTGGGGGCGCGGACGGGCAGGGCAGGACCGGGGGAGCTCGCACTGGGAGTTGGGGGAGGGGCGAGGCGGGCGAGGTGCTGTGGAGGGTCGTTGACGCCAGTGGCCGGCGCCGCACCGTCAAGCAGCGGTCCCGCGGCTGTCGTCCGAGCGCCAGCCGGCGAGCGCCAGCTGGCGGACCCTTCCTTGCCCACGTGGCCCGCACGCGGCCCGCAGGCTCAAGGAGCGGCTGGCGGCTGCGGTGGCCAGCGGCCAGGCCTCGGGCGTGGCGCTGACGCTGACCGAGTGCTGCATCAACGGCCGCACCGTCAAGTCCGACACACTGGGCGCCATCGACAACTGGAGCGAGGTGGGACTGCCGCTGATGAGAAGAATGCCGAGGGCCGACGCTTTGCCGAAGGGTCCCCTCATCGGCCGCGTCCGGCAGCCCGTCTTTTCCACCCCACTCCGTGTCCCGTGTAAGCGCCCTCCTTGCTGCGTGCGCGTGACGACTGCGTCCTCCGCTCCCCCGCCCCTCGCCTCAACGCCCAGGGCACGCTGACGCTCACCGTCAAGGCGCCCGCGCAGCTGGCCGTGGAGCCGCCCGGCCCGCTGTCGCACCTGTCCGCCGGCTGGCTGGCGGCCTTGCTCGCGCCGCCGGGCACGCCGGCGCTGTGGAAGCTGAGCGTGGTGCAGGTGGGGGCCATGCCGTGCCGTAGCTGCAGACAGGCAGTGCCGCGGGCCGAAAGCGGCGTGGGCCGCACTGTGCCACGCAGCCTGCAGGGATGGCGGGGCTCTGCGCGACAAGCTGCCCTCTGACCATGCCTGGTTGCGTGCATCCCTTTCCCACAGGCCGCCGGCGGTGTGGCGCTCTTCACGCCCGGGCAGGCCATGGACCTGCTGGCGGGCTTCGACAGGGACACACAGGTGCCGCACATGGTGGTGGTCGCAGCCTGCGGTCGTGCGGAGCGTGGCTCGTGTCATCAGCCCGGCGGCCATCGCGACGCCCCTGCGGCCTGGGCGGGGGCGGACCCATCCCTCCTGGCGGAGGCCTGCCGCTGGGGGGCACGTGCCGCCGCACCTGCTGACGTCCGCCGCCTGCTCGCCCCCGCGGCACCCCAACATGCAGGGCACCGAGTGCCTGGCGGCGGCGCAGATGCTGTATGCTCGCTCCGCGCAGCCGCTGGCCTTCTGGCAGCACCTGCTGCCGCGCTTCAGCCCGGCGCAGCAGGCGGCGCTGCGAGGCATGTGAGAACCAGGGCACTGGGACCCGGGCACCGGGCCGCTGCGCCGCCCCTAGCTCCGCACCGCTCCTATCCATCTGCAGCGGCTCTGCTCCACACCGCACAAACAGCCTGTTGCCGAAACACCTGCTGATGCTGCCATGCACCTGCTGCTCCGGCCCGGTACCCGCCCCGGCTGCAGGGTGGGCGACTTGGTGGCCCTGGACCTGCGCCGACCCATGGGCCGCTACGCGCTCAACCTGAGCCGCCAGCTGGACCGCTTCGTGGCGCTGCGCCTGCAGCTGGCGTCCGCGTTGGAGGGCAGCTGGCGGGAAAACAAGTGAGGGCCGGGCGCCGGGGCAAGGCCGAGGCTGGCCTACATGGCCGGCGGGCGGCAGCGGGCCCGGCAGGGGCACGGGCACAGCATGGGGGCCGATGTTGGTTGCCAGTGTGCTGTTTCACGCGCTGCCGCCCGCTGCCCACGCCTGCAGGTACTACATCAATTGGCTCAACGCTTCGTTCAACGGCGTGCCGCTGGACCGCGCCGGCCTCGTCCACATCCGCGACTACACGCTGCCCGCCGCGGGCGTGCTCCGGTGCGCGGCCCGCAGCCCGAACGTGCCCCTCACCCACCGACCCTCACCCAAAGCAGCCCAACACTCCAACCCGGCTCGCCTCGCTCGGCCACTGGCCGGCCTGCCACTCACGATGCCCTGCACCTCGACCGCCCTCCTTGCCTGCCACCCGCCCAGGCTGGACTACGTCACGTACGCCAAGCCGCTCCCCGGCAGTGCGCCCGCCGACCCCGACGACCTGGACGAGTTGCTTGCGGTGCTGCGTGGCTGCAACGTGGCGCACATCACCAGCGTGCTAGAGGTGGGCTGGGAGGGAGGGAGGGCGGAGGCCAAAGGGGACACAGGCGGGGCCATGGGTGTTTGGGGGGGCGGGGGAAGAGGCGCGTTCGGGGCAGAGGAGGGGTCGAAGCCGGGGGCCCGAGGGACCAACCGGCAGGGCCAACGGGGTAGGGCGGGCGGCGGCGAAGCCGAGGGCACTGGGGCCTGGGGCTGGCGAGGTGGCAGAGTCCGCCGCAGTGGCCAGGGCTGCGGCCCTGCCCTGCGCTGCCTGACTGGGGGCAAGCCCTCTGGGTGCCGCTGCCCCTCTGGCGGCTGCTGCCGCAGGCCCGCAAGCTGGCGGACCCGCCGCCGCCGCCCAAGACCGAGGTGCCACGTCACCTGCTGGCAGGCGCGTCGCGGCGCAAGTGAGTGACGCGCAGGCGCTCACACTGGGGCCTCCATGCGCACCAGGCACCGCTGCACCCTCGATGCGCCCTGCCCCTCACGACCCTTCCCACCCCTGGCCGCTTTCGCTGACAGGCCCGCTATTCCGCCGCCGCCGCCGCCCAAGCCGCGGTTCCCGCTGCTGCGCCTGCTGCGCTCCTCGCTCTACACCATTGCCACCACGCTCGCGGAGCCGGGCCCGCCGCCCTGGCAGCCGCCCGACGCTGGCAACGGCGTCTTTCCCCCGCCGCCGCCCCCGCCCCAATCCTGGGTCGCGGCATGCGGCTTCAACCCCGACCCCTTCTTCCGACGGGCCGGGATACCGCCGCCACAGCCCACCTTTGAGGGCTGGTCGATACCGCCGCCGCCAGAGGTGGGCCCACCATCCGGCAACGTCGGCTTGTCGAGCGCCGCCACGCTGCGGCGCGCTTCGAGCGTGGGCGAAAAGAGAGCTGCGGCGGCGAGGGCGGCTGCGGGCGGCAAGGGCGGCGGCAAGAAGGCGGCCGGCGGCCGGCAGCCAGCCGGCAGCGGCGAGGAGGAGGCGGACATGGACGAGTGGCGAAAGGCAAGGGTGAGGCCGTGGACGAGGGGTTGGCACACCGACGCTGGGGCCGGCAGGGCCCAACTGCCGACCGCCTTGCTCTACGCACGCGCCAGCCGCCAGGCCGCCGCCCCCTGTACCAGCCTGCCCGTTCGCCAGCCGCGCCTGCCTCGGCCCCCGCTGCCCTACACCACCAGCCCCTCGGCCCCGTCCGCCGCCGCCCCTCATGGCCCCCTTCCCCGCATGACCGTCCCCCCACCACCGTCCCAGTCACACACACAGCCCTTTCCCACCGCCCCTCTCCCTTTCTCCCCGCCCCTCGCCCCCCTCCCAGGCCGAGTACCTGGCGGCGCTGCTGCTCACGGTGCACCAGGCCGCCGACCTGCCGCTGCTCGTCTCCCGCATGGGCGCGCAGCCGCTGGCCGACGCCGTGGGGCTGCTGCTGCGAGCCGAGGCCGGGCCGCGTTTGGTGGCGGCGCTGCTCGCGGCGCTGCCGCCGCTCGCGGCGGGCAAGTTCCTCTTCGACCAGGTCCGTCGCCCGGCCCCTGTGCGGCCCCGGCCACCCTGCCCAGCCCTGTCCTTGCGGCCTCCGCCGACCTAGCCCGCTCGTGCTGCTGCTGCCCTGGACCTCCCCCGATCCCGCTCCCCCAGGCCGATCCCTCGCCCTGCCTGCTGCCGCCCGAGGCGCGCAAGCAGCTGCTGGCCCTGCTGCCGCCCGCCAAGGCCAAGGGCCTGGAGGCGGCGGCCAGGGGCGCCAGCGAGGCCGCCATCCTGCGCGCGCGGCGGGTGCGTACCGCGCTCAACGTGTGGGGCGCGCGGCGCTTCGTCACCAGCCAGCAGGTGCGTGTGAGGCGCCAGGCTCGGCGCCTCCTGGGTCGGGGCGGCTGCGAGAAGGGACGAGCGTGCACACACGAGGCGGCATCGGGGCCTCCGCCCGCCTCCCTCCCAACTGCACCCCTGCGCCCCTGCTGTCTGTCCCCGCGCAGATGGCTTTGGTGCTGACCACGCTCCAGTACGAGGCCGGTGGGTGGTGGCCGCGGCCAGCCCGGCTCGGGCCAGGCGGGCCCTGCAGTCCAGCAGCAATAGCTGTACGGCAGCACGCTGCGTCACAAGCAGGCGCGCAAGCGTTGCTCCGCTCCCTAGCCTGCTTTCCTTTCCCCCTGAACTGCCTTTGCCAGCGCGCCGTGCTGCCCCGCCGGCCGTGCCCCACCCCTCCCACCACAGACCGCGTCACGGCCATGGTGGCGCTATGGCCGCGCGTCATGGATGGCGGCTGGAAGCGCACCTTCGAGTCCATGACCGCCTCCGAGCAGCGCCAGCTCATGATGGTGCGCGGCAAGCGACCCGGCCGGCAACAGCACTCGACGATGGTTGGAGGCCCCGGCTGGCCGCCGCGCAAACGCGCACACGCACGCATCCCGGCCGCGCTCGCTCCCGCGCTTCGTCCGTCAAGCCGCTATCCCTGTACCCAGGCGACGCCTGCCGTTTCAATCCAACCCAACACCTCGGCCCTCGGTCCCACCCGGCTGTCCCAACCCTCAGCGGCTGGGCTACTGGCATGTGCACACCTGCCTGGCCGACCCGCACGGCATCTGCTTCAGCCTGGACCTCACTGAGCCTGAGCAGCGCGACATTGCGCGCGAGCTGGTGCGGGGCGCGGTCAAGGAGACCATGCGTGCACGGCAGGACGCGCGCGCACGCGGCGGCGGCGGAGGCGCGGTGAGCGGGCGCCGCGCTCAGGGGTGTCGGGCTGGGCTGGAGCGGGTGGGGCACGGCCGTCAGGGAGGGGCGGATGGTTGTGTGCCCGGAAGGGCTTGGGGCGGCCCGAGCCCGGGCGGAGTGGGGCACGCGCCACGGGGCAGCAGGGAGGGCTGCGCCTCTGAGCTGTGTCACGCTGCGCCTGCTGCTCGCCGCCCTGCCTGCGTCCCTGTGCCCCGCAGGGCGCCATCCAGACGCTGCTGGACCTGCACGGCAACGGAAACCCCGTGTCCATACCTGAGGACGAGAAGCTGTGGAACATGGCGGAGTGAGCACTCAGCGCGGCACACGGGTCGCATGTGGGAAACATGCGCCGATGAGCACGCGGGAGAGTCCGCGGAGTGGGCACGCAGAGTCGCTGACCCCGGCCGTGTGCAGCAGGATGCTCTGGGATGCAGTGCGATGCGCGGCTGCTGACGCCTGGCGTCCTGCCAACTGGCCTGTGCCCTACATCCGTGTGTTCCCTGTCCTCGCCGCAGGTCCAACTTCAAGACCATGTCGTTCCTGTACTCGCCCACGTTCGAGCAGAGCCTGCGGCGGGTCACGCGCAGCGTGGTGGCCATCCAGCGCTACTGGGCGGGCATCCAGGCCCGGCGGAGGTCGAGGTACCTGGCGGCAAGCGAGGGCAGCGAGGTAGGGCGATGGGTGTTTGGGTGATGCAGTGGGGCAGGGCGGCCCGCAGCCGCGGCAGTCCTGCGGCAGGGGCCGGGATGCCGGGGCATCTGCGTGCGGACCGTGGGGCGATGGGGCAAGGAGGTGAGATGGGATGGTCTGTTACTGAGGCTTGTGTCGCCTGCTTAACTTTCCCTTCCCTTGCAGCTGTCGGAACACAACTCGATCACGTGAAGCGCCAACACGTCTGCGGCAAACGTTGTGTGAACGAAGCGGCTTGCATGGCAGGCGGCCAACGCATGGAGCACAGGAAGCAAAGGGCGCATCCGGGGTGGGGTCGGGTGGAGAACCGCACTGATGCTCTTCAGTACGGCAGTTGGTGTTGGAAGGGATATGGCGGGCATGGCACTTGAGGGACAGGACCAAACCCGGCGGCTTCAGGACCGGCAGACAAGGGGTACGGAGGCACCCCCTTCGCCTTGTAACCGCTGCCGAGCGCTGCTTGCGCTGCGGTCGCTTTCACAAGCGGGGCCAACCGCGCATGGGTTCGTGCCGATATGCAACCGCGTCTTGGCTACGCTACCGACCCTGCAGAGAAGTAATTTGGAGACGGGAAAGCAGGCGACGACCAGGGGAGCTCGGGTCACGCGACGAGAGTAAACATGCTCGCAAGCTACAGCGAGGGCCGCGGCCAAACCTGCCCCCTAAGCATAGCTGAAGCATAGTGGAGTATAAATTTGTGTTTGCGGGCAAGGCACCGGACGCGGGGCACCGATTCTGGTGCAGTACTCTTCGCCATGGCATAGAAAGTTTGGCGCCTCCCGGCATACCCCATACTCAGCCACTGCGACGCTCATATTTGACGTGCCCGCTAATGGTCCAACCCTAACGCACTGCACACAAACTAGTCAATATGGCGCGAGTGGCGCTGGCCCTCGTGGCTTGCGGCCTCTTTGTGCAGTCGGCTCTTGCCTTCTATCTGCCCGGCGTGGCCCCTCAGGACTTCAAGAAGGTAGCAGCAGCTCGCGGTCCAACTGTGGCGGAGTAGCGGGCTGATCAGCATGGGCCTGCTACCCCTTGCGCAGAAAGACGTTCTGTTCCTCAAGGTCAACAAAATTTCGTCTATCAAGATGCAGCTGCCCTATGAATACTATTCGCTCCCCTACTGCCGGCCGGAGAAGATCGTGCAGTCCGCGGAGAACCTGGGCGAGGTGTTGCGCGGGGACCGCATTGAGAACTCGCTCTACCAGGTATGCTAGCGTTCGGAACGGCAGTACGGGCCAGGAGCTCACGCGCTGGCCTTACGGGTGCAGATTCAAATGCGCGTCGACGAGCAATGCAAGGTGCTCTGCCGCATCGAATCGCTGAGCAGCGCCCAGGCCAAGGCTTTCCGCGCCAAGGTGGAGGACGACTACCGGGTTAACATGTGAGCGCCGCTGGGTTTGCGAGGCGCCCGGACGTTGCTAAACCGCCTGTTGCGCAGGATCCTCGACAACCTGCCGGTTGCTATGGTCAAGATGCGGAAGGACGAGTCCACTGGCTCTCTCGTGAAGACCTACGAGCGTGGCTTCCCGGTTGGCTTCAAGGCGTCGCTTGAGGTAGGGCAGTTGGCGCCCTGGGGCCGGGGGGAGGGCAACATCGCGCACAGGCTGTCCCTACACTTATCCCTGCTCCCCCCACTCCACACAGGGCCAGACGGAGGTTAAGTTCTTCCTCCACAACCACCTGCGCTTCACTATCCTGTACCACAAGGATGCGCAGACTGACCTGGCGCGTATTGTTGGGTTCGAGGTTGAGCCCTTCAGCGTGAAGCACGACTACGAGCCCCCGTGGGATAAGGCCAGCCCTATCCTGAACACCTGCAACCCGGGCCGCATGATCTACGTGACGCATAACCTGCCGCCCCAGCCCGTGTCGGAGGGCGTGGAGGTCATCTTCTCGTACGACGTCAAGTTCGTGGTGCGTGCCAGTGCTATTGGGTTGTCTCAGAACGCATCCGCACACGCTTCGGCGCAGGGCTGCACGGGGGCGTACTGCATGACCGCTTCGGCAATGTGGCCCACCGGACATGGTCAGCGCGTGAAAACCGTCGCATCTTTGCCCTCACAGGCCAGCGACATCCGCTGGGCGTCTCGCTGGGACACTTACCTGCTGATGATGGACGACCAGATCCACTGGTTCTCCATCATCAACTCGGTGATGATCGTGCTGTTCCTGTCGGGCATGGTGAGCCTGCCTGTTTCTGGAGGCGGGCAGGATTGTATGGGCCACCGAACCGGGGCTGGGGTTTGAACGCAGCATGCACGCTGCACCGCCGTGAGGCCCGTTTGGGCGTACCTGATTGGGCACATCTTGCTGTGACACCCTTCCGCCCGGCTCTCAGGTCGCTATGATCATGATGCGCACGCTGGCTCGCGATATCACGAAGTACAACCAGCTGGAGGCTGGCGAGGACGCTCAGGAGGAGACCGGTTGGAAGCTGGTGAGCGAGTGTTGACTCCTCCGTACAGATATGCACTGCGCTCACCCGCGTATTCTGCGGCGCGCAATGGCGTACGGCCTTCGGCAAAAGGCACCACAACGCACTTCACGTAGCAATCCTAGATCGATCCACGGTTCAACGGGCATGGCGCGCCTGCCTGCCAGGTCGCAATGGCTGCTTCAACGTGCGACCGCCCCTGTCGAGTAATAGCCAAGTACATGACCGCTATTCCGTGTCACCCGTCCTCACCTACCAGGTTCACGGTGATGTGTTCCGCCCGCCGACCCACTCGTCGCTGCTGGCCAGCTACATTGGCACTGGCGTGCAGTTGTTCGGCATGAGCCTGGTCACTATGATCTTCGCTCTGCTAGGCTTCCTGTCGCCCGCGAACCGCGGCGGCCTCATGACGGCCATGCTTATGATGTTCGTGTTCATGGGCCTGTTCGCGGGCTACTTTTCGTCGCGCCTCTACAAGAGCTTCCGCGGCGAGGAGTGGAAGAAGACCACTCTTCGCACCGCCCTGATGTTCCCGGGCGTGTGCTTCGTGGTCTTCTTCATGCTCAACCTGCTGATCTGGGGCCAGCGCTCGTCGGGCGCCGTGCCTTTCGGCACCCTGTTCGCGCTGTGCTTCCTGTGGTTCGGCATCTCCGTGCCGCTCGTGTTCGTGGGCTCGTACTTCGGCTACAAGAAGCCAGCGCCCGAGGACCCTGTGCGCACAAACAAGATCCCGCGCCAGATTCCCGAGCAGCCCTGGTACATGAACCCCGTGTTCTCGTGCCTGGTGGGCGGCGTTCTGCCCTTCGGCGCCGTCTTTATCGAGCTGTTCTTCATCCTCACCTCCATGTGGCTGCACCAGTTCTACTACCTGTTCGGCTTCCTGGCGCTCGTGTTTGTCATCCTCATCATCACCTGCGCGGAGATCACCATCGTGCTGTGCTACTTCCAGCTGTGCTCTGAGGACTACCACTGGTGGTGGCGCTCGTTCTTCACGTCGGGCTCCTCGGCGCTGTACCTGTTCGCCTACTCCGGCTTCTACTTCTACTCCAAGCTGGACATCACCAAGACGGTGCCCATGCTCATGTACTTCGGCTACATGCTCATCGTGTCGTACGGCTTCTTCTGCCTCACCGGCACGATCGGCTTCTACTCGTGCTACATCTTTGTGCGCAAGATCTACGGCGCTGTCAAGATCGATTAAGCAGCCGTGTGATGGCGCGCGAGGGGGGTTGTGGCGGCCCGGGCGCACGTGGGCCCGTGGCGGGCTTCGCCGCCAGCTAGCGAGCAGGAGTATGTGACTGCGTATGTGCCACCCTGATTAGCGCGGCCCGGGCGCGTCCGCCGCTGTGTGCATGGGCCTGTCCCAGCTGCGGCGCGTCGTGGCGTTTCCAGGGTCGCAACCTAGGTGAAGTCTCGAACAATTACGTGTGTGGGGGTGCACGGGCTACGATGGTGTACGCTTGGGACACAGGGACGTCTTGGTGGGACGCCAGGGCGCTGTGGCCCTCACGGATTAAGGAGTTGACTGGACGCGTGACTTGCGTGCCACTCCCAAATGGCGGTGACTGCAATCTGTAGGTAGGCCCCATCCTAGCTGACTGTGTAACGCACCAGGACCCGAAGTACAGCCTCGTGTGAAACCAACCGAGCCGGCGGTGGGCAAGTGGCGCAGCTGTAGGTCGTGACGGCCGCCAGTCCCCAAATGAAGGACTGGTTGGGGGCTACGCTTCTTATCCCATTTCGGATAGTGCCACCTTGCCGCGACGGCACGTAACCCGTAAGTGCGGCAGTCACGCTGCAAGCCAGGCAGCCCGTACGCGGACCGGCCTCTTCCAATTTTCGAAGCTGTGGGAGTAATGTTGCTGGATGACAGCGGCAGTCAGCAGCGCAGCACGTAGGCTCAGTGGGCCTGACACGGGCGCATATACGGGCTGCGTGGGGTTTGCCGTACACAGGACACGTAGCCGAAACTTCGCAAGGCGACGACGAATGCGCAGCGTTCCCTTAGCCTTCGACTCCAATCTGCTACACCAACACCAGGACAAGGACATATCACCCCCGCGCACGGACGGTCGCAGCGATGGGGCGCCACTTGCGCGCATCCGCGCTGGTGGTCGCCGGCCTGGCGCTGCTGGCGCAGGCGGCCAGCGGAGCGCTTATGTCTATTGATCTAGGTAGCGAGTTTCTTAAGGTCTGCCTTGTGAAGCCGGGCCGAACGCCCATCTCCATAGCAGTGAACGAAATGAGCAAGCGGAAGTCGCCGGCGCTCGTCGGCATCGTCAATGGCGAGCGGCTACTTGGAGAGGAGGCGTATTCGTTCTCTGTGCGCTACCCGGAGTCTATCTTCCAGCGCGCACGCGACCTGCTGGGGAAAGACCCAGAGGACCCGACGATCGCGACCATCCTGGAGGAGCACCTGCTCCCCTACAAGGTCGTGCCGCACCCTAAGCGTGGTGTGGCGAGCATTCAGCTCGGAGATGAGGTTTACTCGCCGGAGGAGCTGGTGGTGGGTTCCCGCGACTCCGGGGCCTGGGGAGGGACGTGCCAGAGCAGGCGCTCTGCCTTCCGGACCGTGGGGCGTGGCGCTGCCGTCCCGCCCTCCCTACACCCCACGGCAACACCTATAACACCCCGACCAGGTGCCTCCCAAATACTGCTCCGAAACCCAGCTCGTCATGCGCCTCGCCTGCCTCCGCCCGCGCAGTCGCAGCCGCGCCTCCGCCTCCGCTCCCTAATCGCCCTCAACCACCGCCCTCCCTCGCGCCTCCCCCCAAACCCCGCTCCCCCTAGGGCTCTATGCTCTACTATGCCCGCGGAATCGCCGAGGCGCAGGCCGGCGGCGCGGTGGTGGATGCCGTGATCACGGTGCCGGCCTTCTTCGGGCAGCGCCAGCGCCAGGCCCTGGTCGACGCCGCCGAGCTGGCCGGCCTCAGCGTCATGGGACTGGTCAACTCCCACACTGCGGCCGCGCTGCAGTACGGCATCGAGCGCGACTTCACCAACAAGAGCCAGACCGTGAGGCCGGGGCGGCCGCGGCGGCGGCAGCGGCGGGGGTTCAAGAAGGGGGAGGTGCCGGGGGAGGTGCCGGTACCGACGCGCCGCGTGCTACCGGACGCGAGCCCGGCTGGGCCCGGGCTACAATGCCGGCATGATGGAACGCGGCGCGTGCAGCTGACACGGCCGTGCCGCAGCTGGGCGCCTGCCGAGCCGCGAAGTTGCCTGTCGCGGCGCGCGTGAGGGGTTGCGGCGGTGCCTGCGTGTTGGTGCGGACACGTCATAACCTCCGCGGCCCTCCCTGTCAGGTCATCCTGTACGATATGGGCAGCGGCACCACCGAGGTTGCCCTCGTGAAGTTCAGCACCTACACGGTCAAGGAGGCGGGCAAGCCCAAGGTCTATAACCAGATGGAGGTGAGCGCCGCGCCGGCTTGGGGCCCGGGCTGCCAGGGCTCCGGGGCCAGGCGCCCGGGCTGGGCTTGGGGGCCTGTTGCAGCTCATACACGGCAGCGGGCGCCTGGAGGCAGCGAGAGGTGCTTGATAGCTCGACCCACGTGCACCCGACCCACTTGCACCCAACCCACATGCCTCCAACCCACATGCTACCGTGCCAGCTCCGCGCTGCCCTGCCCCATCACCCACCCGTCCCTCTCCTGTCGCCTGCCGCTGCGTCGCGTCGCTGGCCTGGCCGGGGACGTCCCCGACGATCCCGACCCACATGCCACCCCCGGCTTCCTGCCAACCTGCGAACCCCCGCTCCCCTCCTGTCGCCCGCCGCCTCGCTCTCCCCCTCCCCCGCTCCGCCTCTCCCCCGCTCCCCCAGGTCAAGGACGTGGACTGGGACGCGGGCCTGGGCTCCAACTCGCTCGACATGATCCTAGCGCACCACTTCGCTGCCGAGTTCAAGGCCAAGTCCAAGCTGGACGTGGACGTCACCACGCTGCCCAAGGCCATGGCCAAGCTGCGGCGCCAGGTGGGGCAGCTACATGATGGGGACAGAGGGGTGGTGTGCAGGCGGAGAGGCAGGAAAGGTAGGACCGAGAGGAACGGGAGGCAGGCCGCATGTTGCCTGCCCCTTGCGCCCGGCTGCCAGCCGCTGACCGGGAGGGTTTCCGGTGCTGTCATTTCCCGTCCGTGCTGGTTCGTGCTGATGCGGTGCGCACCTCCCGGCGTGCCCTTGCCGCAGGTCCGGCGCACCAAGGAGATGTTGTCCGCAAACACCGCCGCGCCCTGCACCGTTGAGGAGCTGCACGAGGGCCGCGACTTCCAGGTGCGGCGCGGCGCAGGGGGCGGTGAGGGGGGCCGTGGCCTGGCGTCTTCAATCGGGGCCTGGCGTCCTGGGAGGACGTGCCTGCAACGGGCCGCGAAGCAGCGAGCCCGGGTCGCGCAGAGGCCAGGGGAGGCTGCGCTTGCCGTGTGCACGGCGGCAGCGGCGGCTTGCCGGCGAGCGGTGGCTCCAGCGCCGGTAATATGCGCGACGGCAGCGGCCGGCACGATGGCAGCGCAGTACAGATGGAGCGAACACCCTGCCCAACGCGAGGCCCTCGCCGTGGCGGCCCTTGGTGCCAGCAGCGGTCTGCGTTCGCCCCGCCTATACCCGCCCGAACGTGCAAGCCCGCCGCCCGACAGCCGGCATCCCTGCCTCGCCCACGTCCTCACCACCTCTCTCCACCCACCCGTCCCCCGCTGCCCCCTCTCCCCCGCAGAGCTCCATCACACGCGAGGAGTTTGAGACGCTGGCGGGCGAGTTCTTCGACCGCGCCGCCGCGCCGCTTCGCCGCATCCTGGAGCGCAACTCCATCAAGCCCGATGAGCTGGACGCCGTGGAGCTCATTGGCGGCGGCTCGCGTGTGCCCCGGCTGCAGGCGGCGCTCACCGAGGCGCTGGGCGGCCGCGGGCTGGACCGGTGAGAGGGGCGCTGGGCGAAGGGAGAGGGCCAGCGAGGGAAATGGACATGTACGGGGCGCGGCCAGTGGCCTTGGGAAGGAGGCGGCGGGAAGAGGGCGGGAAGGGCAGCGGCGCCTGTCGTGGCGGCTGTGGGCTGTGGTTCAGTAGGGGCGCGAACGGCACTGCACGAGACACGGAAGGGCAGTGCATACCGTAGGTGCGGCCAGGACGGGGAGGCTCGGCTGGGCGCTGGGCAGCGGCGGCATGGGTACCGCAGGGCTCAGTCATTGGGGGGGGGCAGGGCGGCACGCACCGCGCTGGGCCGCCTGGGCTGTGGCTCTGCCAAGCCACGCGCGGCAGTGGCCGTCATGGGCGCGTGTGCCATGGCCCGTCACGGCTGCGCGGGCCCGGCGCTGGGCACGCTCGCGGGCTAATGCCAGCGCGCCTGGTCCAGGTACTGAGCTGCACCGCCGCCTCCATGTCGCGTGGCGCGTGCGTCTCCTCAGCACTCTCGATCCCTGCCCCTCCCGCCCGCAGCCACCTGGACGCCGACGAGGCGGCTGCGCTTGGCGCGGGCCTGTTTGCCGCCAACCTGAGCACCACTTTCCGGCTGCGCAAGTTCGGCATGGTGGATATGAGCATGTACGGCATCAGCCTCACCCTGGACCAAGTGACGCTGGGCGAGGTGCCGCCGGGCAAGCCCGAGGTGCGCGGGGGCGCAGGGGTTCGGGTCGGGGAAGGCCTTGACGCTTTCACAGGCCGGGGGCCG
Source organism: Chlamydomonas sphaeroides (assembly GCA_001662425.1). NCBI lineage: Eukaryota > Viridiplantae > Chlorophyta > Chlorophyceae > Chlamydomonadales > Chlamydomonadaceae > Chlamydomonas > Chlamydomonas sphaeroides. Next base: position 43,560 of record BDDC01000055.1, read on the forward strand.
AACAAGGTGTGCCAGCATGCAGCGCCGCATAAGCGGCAGGCGGAGCGGGGGGCTCGGGGAAGGCCTCGTTTCTTTGGCGGGCCGGCAGCCAAACCGTGCATGCGGCGGGGAAGGCGCTTGCCCATGCGGGCATGCGGGGCATGCAGGTGCTGGCTGGCGCAGGAACACGCGCTGCGTGCGCCCGCTGCCCGCTGCCCTGCCCCACCACCCGCCCGCATTCCCCTCTCATTCCCGCTTCCCCTGTCCCCACCGCGAACCTTCCGCGCAGCTGCAGAAGGTCCGCAACCTGCTGCCGTACATGAAGAAGCTGCCCAACAAGCGCGTGGTCAAGCTGGACCATGTGGCCGCCGACCCGCTGCGCTTCAGCCTGGCCTACAACACCTCGACGCACCACGGCCTGCCGCCGGGCGTGCAGGAGGCGGCGCTGGCCGACTTCGAGGTGACGGGCGTGGAGGGCGTCATTGCACGCTACAACACCAGCGGCGAGGTGCGGCGGGGGCCGGGGGAAAGGGCATGTGGTGGTGATGGTGGTGACGAGGTGTTTAAGAGAGGGACTGAGGAAAGAGTGGGGCACCCGAGCGGTGAGGGCCACAACGGCGCGACCGCGCGCTTTGATGCCAGCGATGAGGCCACGCACGCAGACCCGTGTAGTGTGACCCCAGCCGTGGCCCGGTGTGGGAAAGAAAAGTGGGCGCAGGCGCAGAAAAGGGAACCCAAGTTCTGACCCGGGCTGGGGGTGCGGCTGGCCCGCGGCTGGGGCCCCAGGGCCGGAGGCAGCTTCCCGTGCCCGGTGGCCAAGGGGGCTGAGGAGTATGGGCGAGGCTAGGATGGGCTCCAAGCACCGGCTGAGCCCGCGACCGTTGTAGCGGAGGCTGCCAGGCGGCCCAGAGGGTCCGCACAATTCCAAGGAGACTCGCGATTTTGGCCGCTCCTCACACCGCAGCGCGCGCGCTGCTGCGATGCCGCGATGCCGGCTGCGCGCCGCGCGCTCCACTGCCACCAGGACATCGCGTGCCCCTCCCTGCCATCCCCGCTTCCCTCGCTCCCTTCTCAGATCCACCTGCGCTTTGAGGCCGACTACAGCGGCATGCTCAAGCTTGACAAGGTGCGTGTGTGCGATGGAGCGGGCCGGGAGGTGCACGGCCGGGCTGGCGGGGGCCCGTTACACGCCCGCCGAGCGGCCAGCGGCAACCCAGCAGCATGGTGGCCCCGCCGCGGCGCTGCGCATGGCTGTGGGAGGACCTGCTGCGTCCATGGCTGGAGTTGGTGGTCATGCTGCTGCTGTCGTGCGCCCATGCCGCAGGTGGAGGCGGTGGTGGAGTACACGGTGATGGAGGAGAAGATCATCGAGGTGCCCATCAACGAGACGGAGACGGCCGAGGGCGCTGACAAGGCTGCGGAGGGCGCGGACAAGGCCGGCGAGGGCGCGGACAAGCCCGCCGAGGGCGAGGGTGAGGCTGAGGCTCAGGGCGAGGTACCAGGAGGCTTTGGTAGCTGGGGCAGCGGCTGTAATGGTGCGTCTGCAAGTGACTGCTGGGTGCATGTGGTGACGACGCGTGTTTCTGTTCGTGGGCGGCGCTCGCAGCCAAGACCGCCGGTGAGGAGGGCGAGGCCAAGGCTGAGAAGGCCGAGGCCAAGTCGGATGAGGACGACACGGACGGCAACCTGGAGGAGGGCGACGGCAAGGAGGCCGGCGAGGAGGGCGGCGAGGCGCGCCGCAAGGCGACTGAGGAGGAGGGCGAGGGCGAGGAGAAGAAGGAAGAGGGCGAGGACGCGGGCGAGGAGAAGAAGGAGGAGGGCGAGGAGAAGAAGGAGGAGGACAAGGAGGGCGAGGGCGAGGAGAAGAAGGAGGGCGAGGGCGAGGAGAAGAAGGAGGAGCCCAAGGCCGATGCCGATGCGGTGCGTCGCCGTGCCAATGCATGTGTGCGGCCTAGCGTGGGGCACGGCCCTGCAGGCTGTGGACGCGCACTCGCCCATGTAGCCGTGGAGCGGCCTTGCTCACCGCCTCGCCTGTCGCCTGCTTGCTCGCAGGGCGCCGCCGCCAACGCCACCGAGGCTCCCGTCAAGCCGACCACCACCATCAAGCGCATCATGGTGCCCCGCCAGAAGATCGCCAAGGTGCGGCGCTAACACGCTGCTCGGCGCCCGCAGCAGCGGGCCTGCCAGCCACAATCCGCCGCCCCTGCTATCCTGCGCGCCCAAGTGCCCCGCCGACTGAGGCCAGGCGGAATGCCAAGAATCAAGGGCTGCCCTTTCCTGCAACCTCTGCTCTTAAGGCGCGCTCCCGACACATATCGTGTTGCCATGCATCCCTGCCGCCACCCAGGCTCCCCTGACGCTGGGCGGCAAGGGCTGGCTGACCAAGCCGCTGTCCGGTGAGGCGCTGGCCGCGTCCAAGGAGCTGCTGGCCAAGTTCGTCTCGGCCGAGTCCGTCAAGAAGGACATCGCCAAGAGCCGCAACGACATGGAGAGCTACATCATCGCCATGAAGGAGAGCCTGGAGACTGACGAGTTTGTGCAGAAGGTGGGGCCTGGGGCGTGGACACGTGGGAAATGCATTGGCAAACGTGATGTGCGGAGTTGGAAGTGACCGTGCGGGGGCGTGGGTGTGCGGCGGCGGGCCGTAGCCGCCTGCAAGGTGCAGTGCCCTCGCCAGGCCGCCTATCGGCTGGGGGCGTGCTCTGAAACCGACCTTGCCTGGCCTCGCACGCCGGCGCTGCGCAGGTGACGACGGAGGAGCAGCGCGACACCTTCCGCGCCAAGCTGACGGAGGAGGAGGACTGGCTGTACATGGAGGCGGACGAGGGCGAGGGCGCGCAGCAGTTCAAGGACCGGCTCAAGGCCCTGCAGGATGTGGGCGAGCCCATCAAGCGCCGCGCCGAGGTGGGACGCTCCTGCTTGGGAGCGAAGGCGATTGCGATGTGCGCCCGCGGCCCTGCAGCCGGGCACGCCCGGCCCTTGGCCAGCCGGGGTTGGAATTGGGGGTTGCGGCGAGGGCCCGCGCTGCTGGCCATGCGCCTGACGTTGCCGTGCCGACTGTGGCCGCTGCGCTTGTGTGCCGTGGTGGTGCTGCCGCAGGAGTTCGAGCTGCGGCCCAAGCTGTTTGAGACCATCCGCAAGCAGATTGAGCTCAAGGGTGCCGTCATCCGGGCCTGGCCCGACACCAAGCCCTGGATCACGGCCGAGGAGGTCGAGGCCATCTCGAAGCACGTGAGCGCACGGGGCGCAGTCACTGCAGTGCGGGGCCGGGGGCAGCCCCAAGTGCTGCGTGGGGTGACGCCCTGGGTAGCAGCCTGGCTCGCGATGCGCGTCACCACGGCGTTTTCGGCGCATGCGTCGTGTTATGGGCTGACAACTTGACGTCGACGCGACCCGTGCGCTGCCGCCGACGCGGTCCCGGTCTCGGCCCCGCAGCTCAAGGAGTTCGAGGCGGACGTGGAGACCAAGGCGGAGGCGCAGAAGGCCAAGGCCGACCACGAGGAGCCTGCCTTCTCCGTCACCGAGCTGGCCATCACCTGGGACAAGTTCGACAAGGTGCGGCGCCGGTGACTGCTGTCGTAGGCACCACGACGATGGCTGCATGACCTGCACAGCTGACGGGCGGGGCCGGGGCTGGCTCATCTCCTCGGTACTGGCCTGGGGATTGCAGCTCTCCTGCGCAGTCCGCCAGCGCCGGGTTGGCTCTCCTCATGCAGTCCTTCCGCGCCCCACCCCACCCCACCCCGCGCGCCCCAGGCCTTTAACAAGGTGAACAACAAGCGCAAGCCCCCGCCGCCGCCGCCACCGCCGAAGACCGAGGGTGAGTGAGGTTGCCGGGGAGAGGGTAAAGCAGGCTTCGCGACAGTGCCGGCTGCGTAGTGCGGAGCAACATGCAGAACGAGGCTTCTTGCGGGATGTTCGGGACGGACCGTGTGCTTGCCTTCTGGGCCCTTCACCAGCCGCAGCCCCGGTGGCTGCTCCCCTGACATGCCTTGTGTTTGTGACTGTGTCGCGCGCCGCAGAGGAGAAGGAGAAGGCTGAGGCCGAGGCCGCCAAGGCTGAGGCTGAGAAGGCCAAGGAGGGCGAGGGCGCCAAGGCCGAGGGCGGAAAGGAGGAGGGCGCCAAGGGCGGCGAGGCAGACGCCAAGGGGGAGGGCAAGTCCGAGGAGAAGCCCAAAGAGGAGTCCAGGGAGGAGATCAAGTTCGAGAAGGTCAAGATGCCCAAGAAGGACGACAAGGCCAAGAAGGATGAGAAGGCCAAGAAGGATGAGAAGGCCAAGAAGGACGACAAGTCCTCGTCGTCGTCGTCCAAGGACGCGAAGAAGGATGCCAAGAAGGACAGCAAGGGCAAGAAGGAGGAGCCCAAGGCCTCGGCCAAGAAGGAGGAGCCCAAGGGCAAGAAGAACACCAAGTCCTCGTCCTCGACCAAGAAGGACACGAAGAAGGAGACCAAGAAGGAGGAGCCCAAGCCCTCGGCCAAGGAGGACAAGAAGAAGGAGAGCTGGTCGTGGAACAAAAAGAAGATCGAGAAGGAGCTCTGACGCGGCTGGCAGCAGCTGCAGCTGGCGTGCTGGGCAGCGCTGGCGTGCATGGCAGGATGGCGCCTGGCCGCCTGCAGGTGGAGGAGGCTGCTGCCTGGCGGTAGGCAGGCCGCCAGTGGGCTTGTGAGCGGAGCGGCGCAGCGCGCACGTGACAGCGCAATGCTGCCCGTGTAGACTGCGCGCGGGGGAGGGCTGGGGGACAAAGGGGGCGGTTCCGTGTGCATTGGCTTAGGGCGCGTCGGCCAGCAGGGCTCTTGCGGCGGCGCGCGCGCTGAGGAGACTGGAGAGCTAGGGGTGTCGTGGCTGCCTTGTGTGTGTGTGAGCGGTGCATGGGGCTGTGCACGAGTGCGGGCGCGCGTGCGTGGCGTACCGCCACATGGGCTGTCAGGGCTCAGGAAGGTCCGGGACACACACTGGGCAGCTTGCTCGCAATTTGACATGGCCCGCTAGTGCCCTCGCAGTCCACAGCGGGGGCAAGCCTCGGGGCCTGGCCAGCGGGGCGGGTGCGCCACCTGCGGCATTCGCGAGCCCAGCTGGTACAGCACCTGAGCGCCACTCCGAGGCATCCATGGCGCATCTCGACAGAGCTTCAGCTCGTTGGCCCCGCATCGGCCCACCGCCTGCAACCTCAGCGGCCCCCGCGCGGCCCAAACTCGCATGCCCACAAGCCCCCACCTCGGCCCAGCTTCTTCCCGACCCGCGCCGACCTGTGCGTGGCGAAGGGCGTCGCAAGGGCTGGAGTGTGGGTCGAGCGCAGTGAGCCCGTCGCCCGTTGCTCCATGCCGTCAACTCGTCCACGGCCAGCCGGCAACGCCAAGGCCGACTACCGGCTGGCCAGGTCGGGGTCTGGTGGCGATGGGCGTGTCAGCCAGGCTCGAGCAGCTGCGGTCGCAGCCGGCGGAGGGCGTGGCGGCGCCTGCGCGCTGGCGGCAGCTGGGGCGTGGCGTGCCAGTGGCGCCGCCACTGGCAGATGTGGGGCTTGTGGGGGCTGTTGGTGGGCAGGCTGTGGAGGGGGCAGGAGGCCGAGGGCGGTCGTGGAGGGGTGAGGTGGCCGTGTGCGAGGGCGACGGGGCGGCGGAGGAACTGATGGCGCCAGGGCCTCTGCCACCGGCTGAGGCGGCCGACGTGGTGGCGGAGGTGGCGGGCGGCGCGCTGCGCATGAGCGTGCGCGTGGGTGAGTGCCCCGGGGACGGATCGGGTCGGGTCGGCGCTGCAAGGTCAGGAGTGGGAGGTGGGAGGGGCGTACGCCAAGGCCGTCAGCGAGGTCCAACCGCTGGGGAAGCTGCTGGAGGTGGTGAAGATAACGGAGCCTCGGGTGGCGGATAGATGTGTAGCGAAGGACATTGCGAAGGATGGAGTGTGGGTCGAGCGCAGTGAGGAGCCTAGAGGGACAGACCAGCCGACGCACTGCCCAGCACTGCCGCTGTTCGCCTGCGAAGGGGAACCATGGGACCGCCGGCACGTCCAATAGGAGCACAACACATATCGGTAGCAGACAGGGTTTTGCTGCGCGGCGGCGTGCATTGAGATGTGCATTCCTGCCGATTCAGGCAGTTCGGGCGGCTAGGTCCGGCCCGTGGGGTGAGGGCACGGACGTCGGTGTGCCCGCGACCCTTGAAATAGCCCCGGCGACAACCGCATAATGACCGACTGTTTGCGTCTGGTCAGGGTGCCTCTTGTTGGGGCGAGCCATGCGCCCATGCGCAGCTGGGGAGGGTTCCTGCTTGCTAGAGTTGCTCACGTCCTACGCGCATGCTCGTGTCGCCCATGTGTACCAGCGAGAGAGAGGGTGCTGCGGTTGGCATTAGATAACCGCGATGGTAAAGCATATGCAGCGGTGCATGCTGTGCGGGAGAGGGGCAGCTGTGCGGGAGCCGGGGAGCGGAGGTCAGCATGCTGCGTGCGTTGTGCGACGCGGCACTGCTCCGCTCATTCCCAATTGCTCCGCTGCAAGTACCCCCGCATGCCACAATAACGCAACAAACCTCTAGTTACAATCCGACGGACCTGGCAACGCCTCCTGTCCAGATGCTGCCGCGAGGATGAGCTCTGAAGAGGCCCAGCAGGACCCGCTGGGGTCCTTGAACCTCAGTTTACTAGGAGCGCTTTCAACGCCGGATGCGGCAACGCTGCAAGCATTCTCGCTTCGATTAAGTCAGGACTCTGCGCTGCCAGGCGCCTCCCAGCAGTCGTTTCCAGGCCAGCTGCTGAATGAGTCCATTGACAACATCGGCGCCGGCGTGGGGCTGCCGGTGCTGCCGCCTGCGCGCGACCTGGACCTCGGCGGGGTGCCGGCGACCAGCTTCTCAGCCGTTCAAACGGGCTCGGCAGGAGCCCTCCTGAGGCACTTGGGAGCTGGAGGAGTGCCTCTGTTATCACCGCAAGGCTACCTGCTCAGGTGCGAAGGTCGTGTTGTGGACGCCGCGCGCTGCATGCTGCGTGCGTTGTAAGCGTTCGAGCCGCACGCATGCGCTGGCCTTCCACAAGCCAGTATGCTGCCTACTCTGCTGATTGGCAAGCGGGTTGCGGTGTCCCGGACGCAAAAGAAAGCCCTACGAGCTGCACCACCTGCGCACCAACTACCCGCAGCAGCGACGGCCAGCCGCTCATCCCCATGGCGGCCCAGGCGCGCCACCCCAGCGTCTGCAAGGCCGAGCACCGGCACAGCAAGGCCGCGCGCCGGGGGCCGATGGACGAGATGCGGCAGCTGGTGCGCATCCTGGTCAAGCTCATGCCCGAATCGGCTCGCTTCCTGACCGTGCCCGACGAGGGCGGCGGCGGCAATCGCGTTAAGGAGGAGCACATCAAGGACTACCTCAACAAGGTGCTGGGCCGCAGCCACGACCCCGCGGACGAGGCCCCGCCCTACCCAGAGTGGGGCCTCTCCAACGGCTGGGCCGCCTACCTCAGCCGTGAGTACCTAGCCCTGCAGTCCTCCCCCACAAGCGTATTCAGCCTGCCTCAGCGCACCTCCACGTGCTGCGTGGCCTGGGGGGCCCAATGGTCGCTTCTTCTGCCGAGAGCCCCGCTTGGCCCTTCGACCCACATGCGCCCTCGCAGAGTTGTTCAGCTGGGCCAAGGGTGTGTACATCTCCTCCGACCAGGCGCTCAAGTGCGCGCGCCGCCTGCCGGGCCGCAGCTGGGAGACGCTCAACGAGGAGCTGGAGAAGCTGCGTGAGTGCCGACCGCCGCCCAGCCTGGAGTCGGGACAGACCTCGCGACGCCCCCTGCCAACGCGACGTCGCTTTGCGTGTGGAGCAGCGCAGCTGCCGTCGCGCACGCTAGAGGCCTTACCGGGTCTTTCACGCTACCGTAGGCGCCGGACACGGCGTGTCCGTAGGCGCCGGAGACGGCGTGTGCTACAGCTTTTGAACGCGTGCGACAAGCATAATATGCAAGTGAACGACAACGTTAGTATTTATGCGACAACCTTTGTATGCATGCGACAACCACTGCATGCATTCGACAACCGTCCCACGATCAAGTCGACTACGCCATCTGATCAACACGACTACACAATCTGAACAACAGGACTGCGTCGTCACGCGCCGGATGGGGCCTGCCAGCCCAGCCGGCTCGACTCCAGCTCGGTGCCCCCCGGTCGCAACCAAGACTGGCATGCGAGCAGCCTGCCGCCTCTGCCAGCAGTGCCGGCCGCTGTAGACCACGCCTTACGTGCTGCCGCGGGCGCCGGGG
>BDDC01000055.1:51784-65036 GCA_001662425.1 Chlamydomonas sphaeroides
ACCACGCCGCAACGCGCCGAGCAAGCTTAGCCCAGGTGGCCGACGTGCTGGCATGGGGCTCTCGGTAGTAGCGACGACCAGTGCGGCACGTGTGCAAAGCACCGTGCCCTGCCGCTTCCGCGCCCGCGCCGACCGCACCTAACGACCTGCGAAGGCGCTGAGGGACGCGTGTCAGGCTGTGCCAAGGCACGAGGCCGGGGCGTGCCGGTAGTGGCTGCCGGCCGGCTCGACTCCGGCTGTGGCGCCCCCGGCTGTGTACACGCGGCTGCCGCCCCGGCTGTGTACATGCGGCTATGGGCCGCTGCTCCTGCTGCCACCTGGGTGCGTGGTGCCACCCAGGCTGCTTGCGCGAGCCCGAACGCCCCAATGGGTGCCGCTTGAAACGTGCCGCTGAATACGAACGCTTAATGAGCACTGAACACTAACGCTGAACGAAGACACAACATGAACGCTGAACGAGCACACAACCAACAGACTCTACATGAACGGCGTACGAGCGCAACGTGGACGCTTCTGCTCGTGGGCTTCCGTAGCGTTGGCTGCACGGCCATCTGTATCATCTCTGCATTCTCGCCTGCACCCTGCTGCCAGCTGCCCGGGGCCCTCTACTGCCACCCTGCTCACGGGCCGACGCCTGTGCCTCAGCACCGCTCACGCCGGTCGGCATCCTGCCCGCGCTCCTCTCGCGGCCCCATTCACGGCTTCCCTCTCCTCAGGCCTGTGCCCTGGCTCGTGGCCGCTGCCGCTGCGCAAGGAGGGGGTTCGCGCCGTGCAGCGCATCTATGACGAGACCGGCCAGATGCCGCCGCCGCTGGCGCGCTCGCAGCCGGCGGCGGCCGCCATGCCTCCGCAGATGGCCATGCCGTCGCCGCTGGCCGTACCGATAGCGCTCATAGACCCGTCGGCGTCCGCCGCCGCCGCCGCCGCCGTGGCGGCGGCGGCCGCGCCGGCGCCGGCGGCAGCAGCCGCCGCCACGCCCATGCAGACGGAGGGCGAGGCCGGCCTCAAGCGCCCGCTGCCCGCTGAGGTGCCCGCGGCGCAGGTACGAGCCGCGTGGATTCGGCAACCACCCGGGCCCGCGCACCCGTGCACGCTGCCTCCTCCCTCACCCTGCCACGCACCTTACGCCTCCTGCTTCGCTCGCCTCCTGCCTCCGCGTGTGGGGTTCTGTTCTACTGAACATTGGAGCACACACTGGAACACACGCAAACTGGAATTACCGCTGCCCTGTGCCCGTGCAGGGGCCGGCGGCCGCCGCGGCCGCCGCCGTCGCCGCCGCCGCGGCCTACGGTCCTGCCGCCTACATGCAGCCGCTGTACGCCGCGGCGGCCGCCGCCAGCGGCCCGTCGAGCTACTACCAGGGCCCGCCGGGCCAGCCCTCGGCGAAGCGGCGGCGCAAGGCGGGCGGCGGGCAGCCCGTGGACCTGGCGGCGCTGGGCGAGTACTCGGAGCTGGAGCTGTGGCACATGGCGTACCGGGTGGGTGGACGGAAGGCTGCGGGCCTTTAGGGGCTGTGGTTTGTGGCGCTGAGCTCTGGGCTGGGGCGTTGGGGCGCTGGGCTGACCTGGCCGGCTGCGCCACCCGTGCCCTCACCCCACAGGTGCTGCAAGAGGCCGCCAGCAAGCGGCACAGCACGCCCGAGGAGAAACTGGGGGACCTGCAGTGCACGCACGACCGCGTGGCCGCCATCGTCAAAAACTTCACCGCCTCGCCGCCGCCGGGCTCAGCCGCAGCTATGGCGGCCGCCGCCGCGGCCGCGGCTGCGGCGGCTGCAGCCGCCGCGCCAGCGCTGACTGCTGCGGCGGTGCCGCAGGCGCCGGCGGCGACCGGCGCTGCGAGCAATGCCGGCCCGGAGCCGGCGCGCGCGCCGGCGGCCGCGTCGGCGGTGGCGCCGGCGGGTGCGGCGGCGGCGAGCGCGGTCATGGCGCACGCGGGGCTGGAGGCGGCGGTGAAGGCGCGGCTGGGCACGCTGGCGCTGCCGGCCGGGCTCAACCTGGGCCTGGGCATGCTGCCGGGCCAGGGGCCGGCGGGCGGCGTGGTGGTCAACATCCTGCAGCACGCGCCCTCGGCCAGCCCGGCGCCCGCGCCGGCGCCGGCGCCGGCGCCCGTGCCGGCGCCGCAGGCCGCGGCCGCGGCGGCGCCCGGCAGCGCGCCGGCGGCGGGGCACTCCAAGGCGCCGGCGCAGCAGCCCGCGGTCGACGGCGCAGGTGCGGAGTTGGCCGAAGGATGCGCCTTTGGGACCGGTGCCACTTGATCGTTGTGCCCTACCATTCCCCTTCCTCTTGACAAGCTTTGCTCTTCTGCGGTGCTGTGCAGACGAGGCCGCGAATGGGCAGCCCGCCGCCAGCCAGGCGCCGGCGGCCGCCGCACCGCCCGGCCCGCACTCGTCAGCGCCGCAGGCGTCAAACGCCACCGTGCAGCAGGCGTCGCAGGCGCCGGCCGCGCCGTCGCAGCCGCAGCCGAGCAAGCAGGCGTCACCGGCGCTGCCCGACGTCAAGGAGCCCAAGGACGGGCACGCCGGCAGCGGCGGAGGCAGCGGCGGAGGCTCAGGTGGCGTTAGCGGCGGAGGCTCTAGCGGCGCGGCGCGGCCGCCCAACGGCGCCCACCCGGCCGCCAAGGGGACGGACCGCGTGCCGCACGGCAAGGAGCCCGCGGGCAAGGAGCTGGGCAAGCCGGGTACGTGCACGGACCGGCTGACGTGGGAATGGGCGGGCGGAGTGCGACGGTGTAACAGCATGGTGTACGCCGGATGTGGGTGTGCAGGGCTGCCAGGGCCGCGCCTAGTGGGATGGTCGACTGGCTTGCTGGCTGGCTGGCTGCGCATGCGCGCTGATTGCTGCTGCCGCTCCTGCCCGCAGGCGACGTGCGGGTGGGCAGCGCTGCCGGCGCGTTCCGCTCCTACAGCGGCGGCGTCGGCGGCCTGGACGCGCTGGCGGCGGCGGCGGCGAGCATCGGCGGCCGGTGTGACGGCGACGACGCCATGGGGGAGGTGCAGGGCCGCGCGCCGTCGCCGCCGGTCGGGGCCATGCCGCCGCCGCCACCGCAGCAGGGCCGCGGCGGCGCCTCGGAAGGCCAGGGTGGCTCGCGCAGCGCGCGCGCGCGCTCGGGGGTGAGTTGGGCGCGGCTGCGGTCCCTGCCACCCAACTGCTGCTGCTGGGGTGTGCCGTGCGCATGCCTCGGCCGCGCTCATGGGCCACAGCAGCACCGCAGTATCGAGTGCGACCATCCCCCCAGCCTACCCCGCGCCGCTGTCTCCTGTTCGCCCGCCCGCAGAGCAAGCCCGGCCGCGGCTCGGTCATCGTGATCACCGAGTCGGAGGTGGACGAGTGCGAAACCAAGGGCCGCATCCTGGCGTCAGCGGTGCAGGAAGCGCAGGACACGACGGGTGAGGCCAAGACCCCTTGACTGTTGGAATAAATATCAGTCGCGGGCCCTCCCGTTCACACTCGTCCGTAGTTTCCCTGGTTGAACTCTGCTGCGTGTTCGCGCTCCCGTATGCTCCGGCGCCATCCACCCAGCCTGCCCCCGCCGTCCCACCGAGCCGCAGCATGTAGCCCCGCCTTTGCTCCAGCTCACCCTGGGCACGGCATCTCGCATATGCCAGCGTGTGTCTGCTCCTGTGACGTGCTGCTGACGCTGCTGCGCCTTGCTCCCCAGCCGGCCTCACGGAGGTGGAGGGGCCCATCCGGCCCGCCGCGGCCGACGTCGGCGGCGAGCGCGGCGGCGGCGCTGACAGCCGCGGCGCGGAGCCGCGCGGCGGCGGCGCGCACGCTGCCAGCAGCTCCGCGCAGCCGCGCCACTCGGCGGCGGCCGAGCTCCGCAACCGTGCCTACCAGCAGATGGAGCAGGGCGCCGCCATCGCGGAGGAGCGGCAGCAGCAGGCGGCTGCGGCGGCCGCCGCCACCACGGCCGCGCCCGCAGCGACGCCCACGCCGCCGCCGGCCGCGACGACGCCGTCGGGCTCGGGCGGCGGCGCCGCCACCGCCGCCACCGCCGCCGCCGGCCTGAGCCACCAGCTGCTGTACCTGCTGCAGCCGGGCATGTCGGCGACGCCGGTGCAGCAGTTTTACGCGCAGGGCGCCGACGGCTCGGTGACGCTGCTGCGCGCGGCGGGGCCGCCGCCGGGCGCGCAGTACCTGGCGTTGCCGTCGCTGCCGTCGCTGGGCCTGTCGCCGCTCAACTACGCGACGCTGGGTGGCACGGTCGTGGCGCTGCCGCACGGCACGCTGCTGAGCCAGCTGCCGCCCGGCGCGACGCTGAGCCAGCTGCCGGCAGGGCACGCGCTGCTGCCGCAACGGCCGCCCGAGTGAGGCGCGGGGAGGCGGTGCGGCCGCCCCGCCCCGCCCCCGCCTCCGGACCGCGCCGGTGTGGACGCGGCTTGCGGGGCGCGGCGGACGCAGGCGGTGTGTGTGGAGACCAGCTGAGAGGGGTGGCCGTGTGAAGGGATGCGGGAGCGCGCGGTCGCCCGGTGCGCCGTGGAGGCGTCTGCGGGCTGGGAGCGGAATAGCAGGCGAGGGAGCCAGGGGTTGTCTGTTTGATGATCAGCATGCGCCGGATGGGGCCTGCAAGCCCAGCCGGCTCGACTCCGGCTCGGCGTCCCCCGGATGCAAGGAAGTCTGGTATGCGAGCATCCTGCCGCCTCTGCCAGCAGTGCCGGCCGCTGTAGACCACGCCTTACGTGCTGCCGCGGGCGCCGGGGTGCCGTGTGTCTGGCCGTGCACTCGCTACGCCGCAACGCGCCGAGCAAGCTAAGCCCATCTGGCCGACGTGCCGGCATGGGGCTCTCGGTAGCAGCGGCGACCAGCGCGGCACGTGTGCAAAGCACCGTGCCCTGCCGCTTCCGCGCCCGTGCCGACGGCACCTTGCGACCTGCGAAGGCGCGAGGGACGCGTGTCAGGCTGTGCCAAGGCACGAGGCCGGGGCGTGCCGGTAGTGGCTGCCGGCCGGCTCGACTCCGGCTGTGGCGCCCCCGGCTTTGTTGTGTGCATATGTGTGTGCGTGTGCGCCCCTGTCTGCATGCCTCTGTCTGCATGTGTGTGAGCGCTTTGGGGGGGCCTTGACAATTCATGGCCATGCCCTTGAAAGTCGCCTCCGCAACATGATTCGGGGCAGCGGCGCCGCGGATTGATGTCGTGCGATGCGCCGAGGCTGCGCTGCATGTTGGCTGCGTGTGGCTGCCATGTGTGCATGCGTGCGATCGCTCCGGGGCGTGGCGGCAGGGCGCGGCTCTGCCAGGGTATGCGCGTGTGGCAGGGTCGCGGAGCGGCTGGGGGGCAAGCGGCGCCTGGCGCCGACGGCTGTGCCGGTATGCGTAATTGTATCTCTGTGTGTCGCACTGCTCAAGTTGCTCAACTCCAACCGAGATATTGTGTGTGCAGCGGGCGTGACGCCGCTGCGTTCGTAGCTATGTGCCGCGGCGCTGGCTGGCTGCGGTGGCTGCGGTGGGGGGCGCTGCGGTGGGGGGCGCTGCGGTGGGGGGCGCGATTGCTGGAGCCGTGGGTGAAGGGCGGCGAGTGTAGCCTGTGGAGTGTTGGGGGCCGGCGGCGCTGGTCTTGAGTGGGCGCTATGCATGGCTGCTTACGCGCTTCGCAGCTACTAGGGCCATGGCCAGGGGCCGAGGTTGGACGGCCGGAGTGGGCCGAGTGTGGAGTTGAAGCGGACGACGGCGGATGGCACCGGCTATTGACCGCTAAGGCCTTCGCGCTCTGCTTCTGCTACACGCGGTGCTGTGCCCCATTGGCATGGCAGCCGCAGCTGGCTACCCCTTGCTCGACCTCCCGTCCTACATAACCACGGCACCGGCCCTTTGTGGACTGATAGGCAAGCTCACAGCCGGGCTTCACCGTACACCCGTTTTGTCGTGATGGAGCGGGAAGCAGGAAGCGGGGACGGCGCAGGAGTGCGGTCTACCAGGCCGTACCAGGCTAGCAGTGTGATTGTGCCAGGTTTGCGGCCTCACATGTCAGTTGGCGAGGGCATGACAGTACGTGAGCAAGGCGCAGCGGCAGGCAAGCGCGTGGTGAGCCGTCAGGTGCCGTACGTAGAATGCCATGCGAGGAGCATACTGCAGCGCTCACAGCATAGCTTACCGGAGGTAGTCACGTACAGACTCACAGCACAACATACCGGAGAACCTGGCATGCTGGAAGAGCCAAAGAGTTGGCGCTATGGGCAGGGACAAACAATCCGCGAGCTCATAGGGTCCAAGCGCTACACACCGAACAGCCAAGGTCCGCAAGCCGTCATGCGGCTTTGTGTCATTGCACTGCGTTTCTGACAGTATGCTCATCTGGTGCAGGCTTCTTAACATGTCAGGGCGGCAAGCCGGTGCCAGGACAGATGAGCGTCGAGACATACTCCGCGTACGGTGGCGTGGTGGATGAGCTCAAATTCATCTTCGGATTGCTGCAGGGGCGCCAGGAACAAGCCGGAGACGAAGCGTCGGCGGTGGCGCGCCCCCTCGCGCGAGCGCATGTCGATGCGACGGCTGAGCTCTCACCGCCCCAGACGCCGCCACGGAGGCACACGGGAAAGCATAAGCAGCAGCTTATCGCGCTGCTTGCCATGCAGCCAACGACGAGCGAGTGCCGATTCGCGGGTAGTGCGCAGCATGACAAAGCATTTGGCGCGGAGATGCTGCACACACTTGACGACCAGCTGGAGGTCATATGGCGCCGCGTATACTCGCTGCAGCGAGCGCTCAAAGCATGCGCGGAGGACGGCAGGCTCGGCGGGTTCACTGTCGCGGAGGACACGCGGTGACCTCCAGGGGAACCCCCGCCTTGCCCTATGAGAAGAGACGGCAACACAAGCTGGGCCAGTCGGCCAGAGCACGTGGCGGCTTCCGCGCTTCAGTTTATCTCGCTGCGCGCTGTACCAGCTCTGGTATCCGCGGCCCCATGATGCCAAAGAATTATGTGCAACGTCATGGGCGGGGCGCTGGGGCGTTCCCTAGGTGTGTCTAACTCGCAGGCACACGGGTTCAATCTAGGGCTGTGGGTTGGGCAGGGGGTGGCGCAGGCATCGGCGCAGAATGACGGCACGGATGACGTGGAGAATGTGTAGCGATGAGGCGCCGAGTGGAGTGGGGCTTTGCCGGCATATGATGGGTTGGCTGCCGTGGCAACTCCAGGCAAATTCACTCCACTGCGGCATGCCCGCTTGTAACTACGTAACATTCCTCGCCCTCCGCAACAGCTCCTGCCGCCGACGGGCGCAACATAAGACATACCAGCGAACACCCACACCCGGCCGTGGCGCGCCTTCGCCGCTGACCCCTGACCAAGTCCTCTCTCATCGCCCGCCTGCCCATCCGGGCGCAACCTACCGGTACTCCGACAACAACCCCGCGCCTCCGCGCCGTCTGGCCCTTCGTCCTGCACCCGGCCGCGTGCCGCCGTCCCGCATCACCTGCATTCCAATCCCTGCCGCAGCCTGCCAATCCCTGACAGCGCCCTCCGCCGCCAGCCGCCCATGTCCGTCGCGCCAAAGCCCATGGGCGCCATGCCGCCTCCCCTCCTCACGCGGCGGCCTCCAGCAGCCTCGAGCTGTAGGCTGGGCCGTAAAGGAAGGCGAGCTGCGGCGGGCGGGTGCAACAGGGGGCATCCAGAATCGAACCAGCGTGAACCAATCAAGGAATCTGCCCGCACTTCAACCGCCAGTACTAGCAACAGGGGGCACGGTGCAGGCAAACAAGCAATGGGTGGCGAGGAGCGCCTACAGGCAGGCCCAGCACAGCGGGGCAGGCAGGCAGGCATGAGCTGCTCGCGCGGGCGCCGTAGAGCTTTGTGGAATGCAGGGCACTGCGCTCGCGCCACTCGCGGCCACGCCCCACAACCGCGTTGAGCTTTGGATCCCCGTCATTCAGGTCCGCTTTGGGCAAAGCGCCACCTCGTCCTCTCCCTGGCGGCGTTAGGCGGAAGCGCAGCGGTGTCGGGGGCTGGGTTGGCGGCGAAAGCGGGCCCTGCCTCATGGTTGTGCCTGGCTGGCGGGGCGGCAGCTGTTGCAATCCCCACGCCCCGGCCACGTCCGGCTGTAGGGACCAGGGGTTGCGTTCCAGTCTGATTCTGGCACCACGTACGGCGAGAGCCGATAGGGTGGTAGCGCGCCTTCGGTCAGCGCCTCAACCTGAAGTGGCCCAATTGGTGGCGGCGGCCGGCAGCCACAGACGGAGGACGGGGCGGGCTACACACTTTTGCCCATTCCAATGGGGGTCAAACTCTGTCTATCCCCTCGTCTTCCCTCCCCCGTGTGGCTCCGCACCATGTTGGAGGCCGGGGCCAGGCCCTGGGCGATGGCGGGCCCCGCCATGATGGCGTGCACCTTGATGTCGCGCGTGTACTCGAGGTCCGACAGCAGCTTGGGCGTGATTATGAAGCACTGCGGCGTGCCCGCGTCGCAGGCCGCCTGCACCAGGAAGCGGAACACCTGGGGGCGAGTGCGGCAGGGATGTGGGGCAGGGGTGAAGCGCACTACCATGCGCGCGCGTTCTTCCGTGCGGGGAAGGCAGAGAAATGCGGCAGGGAAAGGGAGGAAGGGAGGGCAGCGGGTCTTGACGTTGGGAGCCCCTGGGCGGGACGGTGGGCAACGGCGCGGTCGCGTGCCGCAGTGGCGCCACGGCGTGCCTGGCGCCCCACCTTGCGCTCGTTGATGGGGTCCATGCCCTGGTTGATCTCGTCCACCACGCGGAAGGGAGTGCTGGTGACCGACTGCGGGCAGGTGAGGGAATGGGTGGGGGGTTGGGCCAGCCAGCATACCCGCGCCACACAACACCAGGGGCCGTGGCCGAGCCCGTCGACGGGAGGCCCTGCAATCACGACGCAACGCATCGCGGCCGGGTGCTGCAATGCCCCAGGGGCTGGGCCGCACCGAGGACTTGGGGCAAGCTCCGAGACCCGGCAGCCCGCAAGCCGCTTGCCCCCTTGCAGCGTGATGAGGCACACAATGGTGGGCACTTGGCCAGATCCCGGCCCGCTTCCACGAACCGCAGCCCCTCCCTTCCCCACCCCTTCACTGCCCCCACCTGCAGCGCGATGAGGTACAGGATGGTGCTGACGCTGCGCTCGCCGCCGCTCTGGCGGTCCGCCGTCAGCAGGCACAGGCCCTCGGCCTCCCGGAACTGCACCCTGCAACGGCAGCAGCCGGCACGCGGCATGTGGGCGGTGCGTCAGCTCATCCCCTTCCCTCCCCTCCCACCACCCACGACGCCCGCCCTGCCATGCACCCAACCAACGCCCACGGCCTAACTAGCTTCCACGAAACACAGCGCCCCATTCCGTCCCCCGCTCGCCCTCCATGAGTCGTTCCCGATTTCCCCCTCATACAAAAACATTGCCAGCGAGCGCCCTGACAAAACATTGCCGATCCCATGGACCCAACCAGTCCACACCGCCCTCCGCTCCCCACCAAACAGAGCCCATTCGCCTATTCCAACTAGCCCGCATCCTCAGGCCCCCGCTTACAGGATCTCGATGGCGAACTTGTCGTAGTCCTCGGCCTCACTCAGCCGCACCTCGCCCGCCAGCCCGATGTGCGCAAAGTTGGCGGCGAACGAGGTGTTGATGGTCTCCACCATCTGCCGGATGAGCGGCAGCCACGCCTCCTGCAGGCGGTGCGGCGAGGTGCGGGAGCCAAAGGGGGTTGGGGCTGCGCCGGCTCAGGGGGCGTGGCGCCACCCAGGAGGCACCGCCGCCGTTGGGTACCGGCAGGTGCTGCAACAGGGTGCTGGCGGTACAGGGCGTTGGCGGCATCCAGCCTCTTGCGGCTGGGGGCAGGCGCGGAGTTCATGCGGCGAAGCGCGACATGCTGTCCTGGGTGCCGGTGAGTGCGGCCGCAGGGAAGGAATCTGTAAAGAGGAGCGCTGCAGTGTGAATAGCAGACCACAGGGCGCCATTGCACGAACGCAGCTGCGGGAGGACGACTCCCGCAGGGGACGGCGCAGGCCCGGCGGCGGGGCCGTGTGCGGTACGCCGGCGGGGCTTGGGGCGCCCCCGGGCACACGCGAGTGAGGAGCGGGCGCACACCCACCCGCAGCGACGCCATCTCACTACGCAGCCCCTCCAGCTTGGCAGTGTCCTCCTCCAGGCTGGCGGTGTGGGCCGCGATCTGCTGCGCGCGCCTGCGGAGGTGGTGCCAAAACACGCGGGGGTCGGGGGGCTCACATGCGATGCGGCCAGCTTAGCAGGAGGCAGGCCGGGCACGCTGCAGTCTACCGCGGCGGGGCGGCGGCGGGCCAGGCCGCGGGGCGGGAGCGGCGCGGCGCAGACCGTCCGCTGGCGCCCGCTGCCTGGGCCCAGGCCTGGCGGTGCAGCGCGAGAGCAACAGGCTGGTGCGTCACAGTCCAGGCCGTGCGTGCTGCCTCACCGCCGGAACTCGTTGGCGACGCTGTCGTTCACAAACTCAATGGCGTCCGCCTCCTGGTCCTTCTCCGCCGCGCGCGCCAGCAGCGGCCCCGGCGCCGCCTTCTCCGCCTGCAGCCGCTCCAGCTCCTGCCTGCGCGCGGCACCGGAGGGAGGCAGGCCCGGCAGCAGCGACCACCGACCGCGCCACTCGGGTGAGCCACCACCAGCCACCTCCAGGCCCAGCACCGCGCTCCCCAGTCAGGAAGGCGAAGCGCTGCCACCAGGTGCCGCGGGCGTACCGCCCCACCCACTCGCGTGCCTCCAGCTCTCCGTTCCCATCCCCTTTCCCAACTCCCGCCAGACACACCTGTCGGTCTCGTCCTCCAGCGGAAAGTGCCGCTCCACCGACTCCTTAGCCATCTCGTACTCGCGCTTGGCCGCCGCCCGCTGCACCTCGGCGTCGTCCGCCGCCGTCTCGGCTGCCCGCAGGGCGTTCGCGCGCGCTTCGCTACCGGCCTTGAGCGCAGCCAGCTGCGGGGCCACACGCGGCCCACGGGGCACGCACACGCGTTAAGCGAGGTGCGGCAAGCTTGCAGCGGCGAGCCGACGAATGGCGCAAGGTGGCAAGGACGTGCGCCGCAGTCCCTAACCGACGCAAGCTGCACTGCCGGGCAAGGCGCGGCACGCCGTGAGGGCGCGTACGCAGCAGCGGAGGCGAGGTGGCTGCCGCGAGCTGCGCCAGCGCATGGCGGCGCGAGGGAGGCGAGGCGAGGTGCGGCAGGCATGTAGGTTGGGGCGAGCTTGCGCTTGCCGCTGCGCGTGCACGAGCCCACCTGCGCGGTGGCCTCGGCCAGCCGCAGCTCTATCACATTGAAGGCCCGCAGGCGCTGCCACAGCGTCTGCAGCATGTCCAGCAAGGCCGTCACCTGCGGCCGCCACCACACGCGCCAGCGGGGCAGGGCAGGGCAGCGGGGGGCAGCAAGCGCACGCGTGTGCTCTGGTACGGCACGCCAGGACCGCCCCCGGACGAGCGAGGGGCACCCGGTGGCAGCCCGCGCCCGGGGTGTGCAGCGGGCCGGACGCGCAGGCGAGGGCACAGTCAGGCCGCACCTGGTGCGCCTGCTTGCCGATGAAGTCCTCGACCTGCTGCCGCAGCACCGGCCGCTTGAGCTCGGGGTCGGGCTCCGCCTCCTTGTTGCGCAGGCCCCGCTCCGCCGTCTCCTTGTCGGCCAGCAGCTTGATGCGCCTGCAGCCCGGGCGGGCAGCAGCCAGCTGTCGTCAAGATATGGCAGGCGGGCTGGCCGGCCGGGCTGGCCGGGCACGGGGCAGGTGATGTGGGCCCGGCAAGCGGGGCGGCGCAGCAGCAGGCCCGGCATGCCACAGCTGCCGGCCATGCCCCGATCGGTCCTGCTCGCCGTACCGGTTGACTACGGCCATGCCCTGGTCGTTGACGGCGCGGATCTGGCCGTCCAGCTGCTCCAGCTCGGCCTCGAACGCCGCCTGCCTGGCCGCCAGCTCCGCGTCCTGGCGCTGCAGCTCCTCCAGGTGCTGCGGTCGGCGTGCGGGCCGTTGGAAACACACGCAACACGTCACTCGCCTGTTGGCCTGCATGGCCCGCCACTTGCCGCAGCCCCGGCTGTGCCCCAGCCCGGTGCTCCGCTCCACCACCATGCCGGCCTGCGCCGCGGCAAGGGCGCCCACTGCCCGGCCCTACGCCAGGCACGAGGCCGGCCCCGCCCCACCGCCTTGAGCTCCTGCTGCCGCGCCTCCAGCTCGGCCCGCTGCTCCGCGTCCTCCGAGCCGCCGCCGCCGCCCAGCAGCCGCGCTTGCCGCAGCGGCCGCTCCACCAGCGCAGGCGCGGCGCCGTAGTGCGAGCGCACCACGGTGTGTTGCGAGTGGCCCACCAGCACGGTGCCGATGCGGCTGCGCGCGGCGATGGAAGGCATGGCCAGCGCGGTCTGGCTGCGGTGCGGGGGAGGGGCGGAGGCAGTGTGGGGAGCGGAGGGGCGTCAAGGGCCTGGGATGGAAGCGCCGCAGCGATTCCACAGGCCAGGTCCCTGCACCGCATACAGTGAGCTGCTGCTGAGGATGAGGATGCGTCTCACCTGGTGCCGATGTAGACGCTGTTGATGCTGGCCAGCTTGGCCAGCGCGTACAGCACGATGGGCGGCGCCTCCACTAGCTCGTCCAGCGTGTGCGTCATGCCGTAGCTGCGGCAGCGGGCATGGGGCATGTGGGGCATGTGTACAGGTGTGACGAGGCAGGCTTGACAAGGCAGGTGTGTGCAGGCGGTGCCGGTGACAGGTGCCGATCGGGCACGGCCAACTCCGGCGCAGTTGGGAGGAGCGCAGGCGCAGGCAACCGTACACGTGCATCGTCCCTTTACCTCATTACCCTGGCCCTTAGCCTGTTTGTTGCCATCAGGTACGCCGCCCCAAGTGCCTACGCCCGCAGGCACGGTGCGCCCCCCCCCTCGTGGCGCCGCCGCCTCACTTGGCCAGGTCGCGCGCGTCGCCGCAGGGGTGGCGCATCACGAAGTCCTCGTCCGGCCGGAACTCGGGCGCGCAGATGACCTTGACCCGGCCCACGCCCAGCACGCGCGTCTGGTGCTCCAGCGTGATCTCGTCCTCCCTGCACACATGCGGCGTCGAGACAGCGCGGGGGCGGAGGGTCAGGTTGCTGGCTGCCAACCGCTGCGGCCCAGCCTCGAGCCTCCCCAGCGGGGCGCGGCATCAGCCGGCGCACTGGCTCTGGGCACGTCAGCGGCGCGCTGCGTGCGAGGGCGCCCTGGCGGCAGGCGCCCGTGCGGACCGCTCCACAGCTGGTCATGCGCATGTGCACACCACCAGGCAGGCAGGCAGGCAGGCAGGCAGGCAGGCAGGCAGGCAGGCAGGCAGGCAGGCAGGCAGGCA
>BDDC01000055.1:65440-93475 GCA_001662425.1 Chlamydomonas sphaeroides
AGGCAGGCAGGGGGCCGCTCCGCACCCTCGGCCTTCAGCCTCACTTGCAGGTGACGAGGAAGGAGCCGAACCAGCTGCCGCACGCCGCCTCCACGTACTGGCTGGCCTGCGCCGTGGGCACGCCGCTGCCGGGCCGCAGCGCCAGCTCCAGGCCTGCAGGGGCGGGCCGGGCGGGCAACGGCCGAGCAGGGCAGGGGCGGTCGTGGTCAGCACGCGCTTAACACCCCTACCACAGGCTGCGGCTGTCGCAGCGGCAAGGGCACGCGGACGTCGGCGTCGCTCGCATCCGCATCCGGGGCCCTACGACCGCACCCCAATGCGTTAGCCGGCAGGAAGACGGGCCTGCGCGAGCGCCTGCTGCTGGCAAGGCTGCCACCGGCCCCAGACACCCCTCTGGCGCGCAGGGGCCTCCCGGCCCCACCGATGGGCCCGACCACGGGTCCGCGGAAGGTGCCGTCGCTGCGGTGCTGCTCCACAAACTCCACCAGCAGCGGCAGGTTACGGTACTCGTTGGTGAGGCGGCCCATGAGCTGGTGGCGGCGGCTGTTGAGCTTGTCTATCTGGGCTGGGGGCACAGGGCGCGTGCGGCAGGCAGGGCAAGGCCACAGGGCGTGTGAGGTGCCGCTCACGGGGGGGGCGAGTCGCCCCGCCCTGGCGCGCCGCGCGTCGCTTGGCGCCTGCCACGCACCTCGTACGGCGTGCAGCTCGTCCTGGATCGAGTGGCCCTGCTGCCCTAGCTGGCTGCGCGCCATCTGCACCTCAGCCGCCTCGCGCGTGACAGCCGACTTGCGAGCACCCAGCTGGTGGCTGCGCTCCACCAGCGCCTGCAGCCGGGGGGTCGCCACCAGGTGTCACGGGTTGGACCAGGGCGGCGCCAGCTCCGAGGGGTAGGCAGCGCGGCCACCTCACTGCCACCCCGCTGGACCCCTCGCCCCGGGAAGCTTGGTCCGCAACGGCATTGTCGGCGCCGCGCGCTGAGCCCAGGCCCAGCCCCAAGGCGCGCCGCACGCCAGACGGCCGGACCCCACCTGCGACGGCCGCTCCGGCGCCGCCTCGAAGGCCGCGGTGGCGCTTGCCAGCTTGGTCCGCGCGGCTACGATGCCCTCGGAGCGGCGCTTGGACTGCGTCTCCAGGTTGCCCATCTCGTCCGCCAGCGCCTGCAGCTTGTCCTCCTGCAGGGCACACGCGGGATGGGTGGAACGGAGCACATGTGTTTTCGGGCTCGGGTCTTCAGCGCCAGCCGCCGGTGGCCGGATGCGGCCATGCCAGGAGCCGGCGTGTTGTTGCGTCCGTCACCCCTCCACCCCCGTGTCCGCTCACGTGCTTCTTAAGGGCCTTTTGCGCCGTCGCCACGCGGTTCTTGGCCTCCTTGAGCTGGCCCTCGGAGCCGCGCTTGTCCCGCTCCAGCCCCTTGATGGCCGCCGTGCACTCCCTGCGGTGCCCACGAGACCCGGCCCGGCGATTGAAGGTGACGCACCGCAAGGTGGATGCCGTACAGTCGTACAGCGCACGTGCGGAGCGCCCGAGCCGTACGGCACGCTATGCCCGTGTCAAAGAGCCCAGGCGGTCAGCTGCGCCCGCGGCGGTGCCTCACATGATGGGCTTGGTCTCGTGCTCCTGCTGCTGGCGCAGGAGCTGCAGCGTGCGCTTCTCGTTGGCGGCCTTGTTCTTCGCTGCGCTCCACACGCCGCCCTTCTGGCCGACCTCCAGCCATTTGGCCTGCACCCGCAGCGAGCGGGCCTGCGGCGACACCACAACGGACGGGAGCAGAGGCACGGACGCGGTGCGGTAGAGCGAGGGCTGCGGCGCGACGCCAGCCAAGGCCCGGTCAGGCGCGTGATTGACCGCACAGCCCAGCCTCTTGAGCTCCCCCAGGGCCCCCTGCAGCCGCCCCCGGCGCCACCGCCGCTCAGCCAGCACCCCACACCCCGCTGCCGCGCCGCGCCGCCTCGGCTGCCGGCACCGCCTGCAGACCACGCGCTACCGTCCAATCCTTTCGCTGCCCCTCGCCTCCGCACCTCCTTCTGCAGCGCCTCCCGCTTCTGGAAGCGCTCGAACTCGCGCTTCTGGCGGTCCTGCTCGGCAGTCAGCTTGGCCAGCCGCGCCTGGCCCGCCTCCACGTCCTGTGCAGCACAGGACCGGCCCAGCACCGCAGGGGAAACACACGTCACCACACGCGTGAGCATCAAGCGCATCGCGGCCACCTTGCCCAGGAGGACCGCAGGACCCGTCGCTACAGTGAGCACGACAAGTACAATGAGGGCGACGGAGACGCTGTGGCCGCGTGGTCCTGCAAAGGCCTACGATCCCCGCCGCAGCCCTGTCCCGGCTGCACCCCCGTCGGCGTGCCGCGCGGGGCGTGGTTTTGCTACTTATGCATGAATGCACCTCCCGACACCACCCCCTCACCGCGAGCAGCTGCACCTCCTCCTTGCGCAGGGCGATGAGCCGCGTGTGCTGGTCGTGCAGCGTGCTGTCGCCCACCGCGCGCTGCGTGGCGCCCAGCAGCTGGAACTTGTCCATGACGGCAAACTCCTTGACCTTGTCCTGCGGCAGGAACTGCGCGGGGAGGACGGGGGGAGGCAGGAGGGGGAAGGGGAGTGGGGAGTGCTGGTCCGGCTTTCGTCCCTCTGCGCACGGCGCCGTGCGGCAGGGACGAAAGGTGTGTGAGGGGGGGGAAAGAGGGGCAGGGAAGGGGGTGGCAGCCCGTCCGCGTCCCCTCCACCGCGCTGCGCAGCGCTGCCTCCAGCTGGCGCAGGCTGGTGACGTGGGCCCCGCCTGCGAACACAGCGTCCTACGCGCCGGTGCCGGTGCCGCAGCAGCCCAGCCCCGCTACCTGGCACAGGTTGTCGAACTGGATGTTGAGCTCCTTGACCAGCGCGTCGACGTCCTTGGCGGTCCGGTCCTTGCCTGCAGCACGCCAGGGGCCACGGAGGCACACGGGGCCAGGGGGCAGGGAGCCTCGGGGCGAGCGAGGGGCCGACAGCCAGCAGGCGAGGGCAGTGCTCGCAAGGCCCGCAGGGCCCACAGCCCGGGGCAGTCCGGGGCCCCGCGCGCTCGCGCCGCCACCCCCTGGCCCGGGGTGTGCGCTCCGACCCACATGGGCAAGCACAGCTCCAAGCCGCTCCTTGGCGCCGCTCCTTTCTCCCTCCGGCCCTTTCCCCTCAGGCTTCCCCCTCCGCACATCCCTGGCCTTGTACCGCCACCCTCCCAACGAAGAAACCCAAACGGACTGTCCACTTGCTCTCCCGGCCGCTTACGCCGCTCGCCGCAGCCGTGCCCCCCACCCGCCGCCCTGCTGACGCCACTGATGAGATAATATGAAAGTAATGACTGGCACAGAGCGCCTCCCGATGGGACTGCCAGCCCGACGCACCGTTGATGGTCCACGTGCTCGCGTGTCTCGCCTTGGCCTCGCCGCCGTCGGCGCTGCGCTCGTTCCAGACCTTGAAGTGGCGCTTCACCACGTAGTCGCGGCCCATGCCGCCCGAGGACAGCGTGATCTCGGTGGTGGCCGAGGTGCAGCCCTGGCGTACAAACGAGTGCAGCGTGTCCGCCCGGCCCAGGATCTGGAGCAGGGCACGGGCGGTTGGGAGGGAGGGAGGGAGGGAGGGAGGGGTGCGTGGTGTGAGGGAAGGGCGCCGGGCGGGCCGCGCGCGTGGCTCGGCTAGGCGGCGCGCCTCGGGGGGCAATGGCCGGAGGGCGCACCTTGGGCTGGCCATTGAGGCCGATGCAGAGGGCGCACACGAAGGACGACTTGCCCGTGCCTGCAGCGGACGGTGGGTGCCACGGCGGAGGGAGGGGTTGCAATGGGGTATCAGTGGCCTGGCGGCCGCAGGCACGGTTGCGGCTTGCTGGCTGCCCGGCTGGGCCAGGGCCAGGGCGCCCGGGCATGCGGGCTCAGGCCCGCGCGGCAGCGCATCATGCGCTGCGGCCGCCGGCGATGTGGGTCAGGCAACGCGTGCAGCGAGTGTGGCCGGCGGCGGCTCGCACCGTCGGGGCCCGACACCAGGGTTGAGGCGAGGAGGGTGGTGCAGTGAGGGTTGTGCATGGCGGGTTGTGTTCGTGGGGGCATGGCTGCGACGGTAGGGTCGAACGGCTGCGAGGTCACAGCCCACGTCACGGCTCCGCACCGTTGGGGCCAAGAACCAGGTTGAGGCGGGGGCCGGGGTCGATAGTCACGTCGACGTAGGTCTGGAGGAAGGAGGGGGTGCGGCGTAGGGTGTGTGGCGAGCGCGTTGGCTCAAGCCCTGTCGTCATAGGCCTGGTGGTCTGGGGGTCTGGGGCAGAACTGCACGGCCGGGGCTGGCTACTTGGCGCCTGCAGCAGTCCAGGCAGGGCCCGCGAGCGGCTGGGGCGAGGATGCATAGTGCCCCTGCGGATGACGCGCTGAAAGGCAAGGTGCTGCCTATGAGCGGCGGCGCAACTCGGTGCGCTTCAGGGCGGCGCGGCGTGGGAAGTGTAACGGAGCCGCACAGCCACAGCGCACGGCGGCATGCGCACATGCGTACCATGAAGTTCTGAATCCTCATGCGCTTGATGGTGCCCCGAGGGAAGAAGTCAATCCTGCGGACGGGCAACGGCGTCACGCGGCATAGCCGGTACGCATTCAGCCTGGGCGGATGCGGTGCCGCCTGCTCAGGCTAGCATGATGGCGCTGAGCAAGGGGTGCGGCGCCATGTGCAGGTTGGGGAGAGGGAAGGGGCGACTTGCCTACCTGCCGCGCTTGGGTGCAGGCCCCGGGCCCGTCGAGGGGCCCGCGCCTCCCGCGTTGCGTCGATCGGTGAGCTCCTCGTCCTCGTCGCCATCCTCAAGGTTCCCGTCCTCCTCTTGCTCATGCTGTTCCTGGACTGCCTCATCCTCTTCTTCCTCCTCGCTATATACCGCCCGCTCCCGCTTGACGCGCACCATGGCTGTTATGCGTGCGTGTCTGGTAACTTGAGCCGGCGACTTTGCGTCGTGAGCCCTGAAATGCGAGTTCTAAACAATTGGCGCGAAGCACCGTGAAGTAGTCCTGGCTCGTTTTGATATTCTGCTATGTGACTGTGGAGCTCAGTTGTGACGCGCAGAGGTGAGGCGCAAGGGCGCGGAGTCAGGCGCTGGTGGCTGTCGGCCGCGCAGCACGCCCAGCACGCCAGCAGCAATCAGCATGGGCGAGGCCTGAGCGGACCAACTCTGGCCACCTTCTCAAGGGTGACCAAAGCAACATAGAAGGTAGTCCATGCACCATAACGCATAGGAAAAGTCGCAATTTCACAGTCGCGCACCGTTCGCGCATTGCGACTGCGACTTTCATCCTGTGCTGCCTCTGCATCTCTACAATCTCCATTTTTCCTCAATGCCGGAAGCGCATCAGTCCGTGAGCCCCGACTCGTAAGGGCCTGACCTAATAGGCCCGCCCATTGCTCTGGCTAGCCGCGCTCTCCTAACATCATAACCAGCTGTTATGAGTGGGCTGTCGTGAGCCATCAGCTTGTGCCGTGGGCAGTGGATGGCACGGCCCAGCCAAACCCTGCACACCGCAGCCACGAGCTATGACAGCACCAGCAAGGCTTGTTGTGATGCGGTGAGCGAAATCGATTGTGGTATGCCGAGTTTCACACCTTTTGGCGCGCTGTCCATGTTCATATAACATCACTGGCCATGCCCGCTCCATGTGCATACCGCTTCCTTACCCTAGCAGCGGACCCCGTGACCCCACCCTCGCAGGCACGGCCGACGTGAAGACACGGGCAACCCCACATGGCAGGCAGGTCCTGCCTGGGCCTGAACTGACACTTTGTCTTTGAACTGGGGCTGCAGTGCGTCGGGGCTGCGCCCGCACGGCGCGTGGCCCATGGTCCCCGCCCACCGCTGCCGTGCTTCGCCTCCGCCCTATCGCCAGACCTTTGCGCGCTGGCCCTGGGACACCCCGCTGTCGCAAGTGGAGTCGGAGATCGGCGAGGCCGCGGCGCACCTCACCAAGGGCGGCGCGCAGCGCTTCGACGTCATCTACACCTCGCCCTTCCTGCGCTGCCTGCAAACCGTGGAGCGTCTGCTGGATGCGCTGGGCGGCGGCGCTGACACGCCCGTCTTCGTGCATCGCGGCCTCTCCGAGGTGCACAGCCCACGTAGGTGCCGCACCCGTGAGCGTGGCGTCGTCAACAAAACTGCAGCGTGTCGCCTTTGTGGGGCCCGGCAAGCGCCATGGCGCGTTGCCGCAGCGCTGGTCGTGCCCTCATTAGCCATCATCCCATCAACCCATTGCAAACCGTTGGCGTTCCCTCAGCGTGTTGCGCTTGTCCGGCGGCAAGCGGCATGGCGTGGCGCCAATGAGTGATGAGGGCGCCCCAGCACAGCGACACCCGGGCTCTGTACGGGCGGTACAGACCCGCGTCCAGCCTGCCGCCCGCTTGCCGCCCGTGCCATCGTCGATCATGCCGCCACGCCGCCCCACACGCGCCAACGAGCCTAGGCGTGGCGTGTCCACTGCAGCGCGGCGCGGCACTGTCGGGCACTCACCGAGCACACGCGCATTCTGTCTTGTGTACGTCAGGGTCTGCCCCACCGCAGCATCCCTCAAGCGCCACCGAGCCGGCCGCGCACCACCACCCGGCCCCCTCCACCCGGCCCCCTCTACCCGGCCCCCTCCACCAAACACTCGCTCTCGCGCTCCCGCCCTCACTCCCGCCCTCACCCCCGCGCAGACCTGCTGTTCCGGGGCCGCGGCGCGCCCTCGCTGTCGGACCGCGCGCGGCTGTGGCTGTGGCGCTCCGGCTACCGGGCCCGCTCGCGGCCCGACCGGCTGCGGCTGGGGCGCAAGGGCTCGCTGGTGCGCTCCAGCTCCTGGCCGCGGCTGCCCGAGAGCGACCACGAGGGCGGCGTGCGGCTGAGCGTGGTGCTGCGGCAGCTGGCGGCCAAGCACCCGGGGCAGCAGGTGGGGGAAACGCGAGGTGGCGGGGCGGGGCGAGGCTCGCCGTGGGGGGTGACGTACAGCGGCGAGCACGCGGGCCGCTGTTTGGCGCGTGGGGAGCTCGGGATGAGGGAAACGTGGAGGCTTCTGGGAGCATGTGGGTCAGGCGCGCAGCACGAGCAGCAGCAGCACCAGCACCAGCGAGCGCCCCCAGCCGATGGAGCAGCACCCGAACCCGGCGGGGCCTGGAAGGGCGCTGCCCGCCGTGGATGGAGCCTTGCCCGACCCCCTGCCCGGCCTGCCCCCTGCACCCGGCCTCGCCCCTGGCCGCGCCTGCCCTGCAGGTGCTGGTGGTCAGCCACGGCAAGGCCGTCCAGGTGATGCACGAGGCGCTGGGCTGCTCGGGCCGGGTGAGCGGCGTGGGCTTCGCGGGCTTGATCGCCGCCCGCGCGCGGCAGGGGCAGGGCCAGGCGCAGCCCGAGCCGGGGGAAGCGCGCAAGGGCGCGGGCAAGGGCGTCGCGCAGCAGGGTGGCGGGGGTGGGAGTGGAAGTGGGTGGGGCATGATCCGGTGGCTGGAGATGGAGTTGGATCCGGCGCTGGGGCACTGCAACGTGGACGTTCAGCATGTGGAGGCGCACATGTACTAGTCGTACAATACGGCATGCAGACGGTCTGACGGGGGGCGGGCGAGGCGTGCAGGGGGGGTGAGGGGCAGCGGCGGAGGGGCGCTGCCCGACGTAGCTTGGGCCAGGAGGCCTCCTGGCTTGGACCTTGGCGGTGCGGTGTTGTGTTGCGGGGTCATGAGCGGCCTCCTGGTCGGACGGAATGGTGGAGCGGTTGACAGAGTGGCTGACGGAGTGGGGGGCTCGGCAGCTAGGGTTACAGCACTCGATGGCGCCGCCACGGCTGCAGCACAGGCGGGGAGTGGAACAGGCTCGTGGTGCAGGTGTGTGTGTGGTGCTGCGTTGCGGCGCTGGGTGGCGTTGTCTCGAGTACTGAAAGTGCTCAGGCCAGGGCGCGGTAGGAGAGCTGGAGTACCTTTCCGCATCTGGAGCATCGACAGCGGCACTGGGCGGCGAGTCCTTTCTGCGCCCCCTGATGTGGCAGGCCGCCGCGCGCTGTGTCCGCCGATGGGACCCAACGGAGCCGCCTGTGCTCACGGAATGCATGGTATTGTATGCAAAGTATTACAAGAGGCCGATCGCAGGATGGCCCGCCTCTTGAGACGTTCCAGTGGCGGCGCATCCGCCCGTGTGTGTGTCCCCAACAGGGGTGATCCCTGGTCCCCAACCAGCTCCCAACCGTACGCAGGCAGGCAGGGCTATGGTATGTAGACAAGTTGCCCGCCGCGCCCGTCATACACATCACATACAGCAAAAGGCACATAACCTCAGGGTCACGGAGGCAGCGAGCGCCGCCGCCGGGGTTCTAGTCGCACGGGGACACGATCGCAGCAGGAGCAGTGTCCAGACACGCGCGCGCGCATGCTGCTGCCGTTGTTGTCAGCCAACAACTGCAGCGCCAGTCCTTCTTAACCCAGGTTGTGAAGCAGGGAATAAAGCTAGAAGTACGTCCTCGCACATGCCTCCCGTCTACGGCTGCGGCCAGCGCGGCATTCAAGCAGCACGCCGCTGGGCCACCGCCAGTCAGCATCAGGGCGCAGAACAATACGACAGCGCCGGTCAACGCGCTACGCGCGTCGTGTAATGGATCGAGCATCAGCACAACCCAAACAACACGCAACGCCCGACAGCCACCAGCACGGCCGGCCCGGCGCCTCCCCCATCCTAGCCCCCCACTGGTCTCACAGGCGGAGCCCAATCGCAGCCCGCCCACTGCCCGCCGGCCTCCCACCCACAAGGGCGCCACTCCCTACACACCGTGTCCGCTGGTCTGGTCCCGCGGCGCAAGCCGCCAGCCCATAAGCGGCAGCGCCGCAGTCCGCGCCACTCGCCCCCACCTCCAGTGCCCGCTCCGTCCAGTTAGCTCGTCAGGTGCCGTACCGCCGTACCGGCAACGGACTCCGCCACGTCCAAGTGCAAACACGCCAACATACGCGAGTCCTCAGCCTTCGCCCGACGCCCGCCCCATATCCCCAAATGGAGTGCGAACCAGCCCGCCAACACCTTCCAACGCCTCGTTCCTTATCCCAACAAATCCGGTCACCTTACGCTCCCTCCCCAACCTCCCCGCCGCCCCCATCCCCTCACCGCGCGTAAGGCCCCAGTGGCCGCGCCTGCTGGATGCCATTGCCCTGCGCAGACCCTCCCCCGCCAGAGCCTCCCTGCCCTTGTCCCTGCGCTTGTCCCTGTCCCTGCCCCTGCCCTTGTCCTTGCCCCTGTCCCTGCCCCTGTCCCTGCCCCTGCCCCTGCCCCTGCCCCTGCCCCTGCCCCTGCCCCTGCCCCTGCCCCTGTCCCTGGCCCCCGCCGCCCTGCTGCCCGCTGGGCTCCGCCTTTCGGAAGCCCGGCAGCGCCAGCTCTATGGAGGCCATGGTGTCGAGGCCGCTGTGCGTGGGCTTGAGCAGGCCGCTGGTAGTGCCCTTGAGCAGCTCCTTGCTCATGGTGCCGGGCAGGCCGCCGTCGGGCAGCGCCATGCCGGGCGGCAGGAACAGGCCTGGCGGCGGGAGCGTGCGGGGGGAGGCATGGCGGCAGGACGTCAGGGGGCGCGGCGCTGAATGAGGTCCAGCCTCGGCCCCAGCATTCCGCCCAACAGCAGCCGCAGCAGCCGCAGCAAGGCAGCCACGCGCCAACCAGGTGCACCACGAGGAGGCTGCGACCCACCAAAGGAGCCGGTGTTGAGCGAGGCCGTCTCCAGGATCATGGTGTCCCCAAGCACCATGTCGAGCTGCTGCGAGTCAATCATCTGCAGCGACGCCATGGACGACCCGCCGCCGTTGCCGTTGCCGTTGCCGTTGGCGGCGCCGCCGTTGCCGCCGTTGCCGCCGCCCGGCGCGCCGCTACCCGCCACGGTGCCCAGGCTCATGTTGCGCGGGCCGCCGCTGCCCGGCTGCGCGATGAGCGCCTGGAACATCGAGTTGGACAGAGGCAGCGACGGCAGCGCCGCCAGCGCCGCGAGCGGGTCGTCGCTGTCGTCGTTGTCGTCGTCGTCGTCCGAGCTGTCGCCGGGGCCGGGGCCGGCCGCGGGGCTGGGCGTCTTGCCGGACTGGATGCGCGCAAACGGGTTGGGCGGCGGCCCCGCAGGCGGCGGGCTGGCGCCAGCCGGGCTCTGGCCCGGCACGGGTACCGGCGCGCGTGGGCCTGGCTGGATGCCGCCCGAGGCCGAGGGAGGGAGCGAGGCGCTGCCGGCGGTGTGGCAGGACGGCGGCTGCGACTGGGAGGTCGCAAAGGGGTTGGGCGGCTTGGGCCCCTGCGT
Organism: Chlamydomonas sphaeroides; assembly: GCA_001662425.1. NCBI lineage: Eukaryota > Viridiplantae > Chlorophyta > Chlorophyceae > Chlamydomonadales > Chlamydomonadaceae > Chlamydomonas > Chlamydomonas sphaeroides. Next base: position 75,705 of record BDDC01000055.1, read on the forward strand.
GCTGGCGAAGGGGTTGGGCGGCTTGGCCTCGGTCCCCGGCTCCTGCTTGGGCTGCAGCGGCAGCGGCTGCTGCGGCTGCGGCTGTGGCTGACTCAGCGGCGGCGACTGCTTAGTGCTGGCGGCAGAGCTGCCCAGGAAGTCGGGGTAGTCGAAGTCGACGTTGCGCGAGAGCGAGGGCATCTTATGCGGCCGGGGGTTGGCGGAGCCGCGCGACTGCAGCATGTCCGTCGCATCTACGGGGGACAGGCCGGGGCGGCATGGCAAGTCAAAGCAAGGGAGCGAGAGTGAGGAGGAGAGGAAAGCGCAGAGCAGCGGATGACGGCCGGAAGCGCCACCGCACCGCTAGGGGCTGCAGCCTGGCATCGTGGCTCCCCAACACCCCACCTTGCTGCTCCTGCGTCAGCTTGGCCGGCGAGCCGCTGGGCGGCCGCCCTGGCGCCTGCTGCTGCCCGCCCTGCTGCCCGCCCTGCTGCTGGCCACCCTGCTGCTGCTGGCCACCCTGCTGCTGCTGCTGCTGCCCACCCTGCTGCTGCTGCTGCTGCTGCTGCTGCTGCTGCTGCTGCGGGGCGCCGTGCCCAAACGCTTGTGGGCCCAAGCTGGCCGACGACGTCATGCGCATCGAGGGCTGCAGCATCGGCGGCTCTCCGCCGCCGCCGCCGCCGCCGGCCCCGCCACCGCCGCCCATCGCGCCGGGCGGCATGGGCGCAGACATCTGTGGCCGCCCCAGCGCCGGCGCGTGCTGCAGCTGCTGCGGCTGCTGCAGATGCCCCGGGTACATGTGGGGTTGGTGCCCGTGCGGGTGGAGGTGGTGGTGCGGCGGCGGCCCGTTGGCCTGGTGGAAGGGGTTCGGCGGCGGCGGTGGCCCCATCTGCCCGGGCTCGCCCATCGGCTGCTGCGGGTAGGGGTACCCGCCCGGGCCTTGCTGCTGGTGCGGCGGCGGCGGCGGCATCATGCGGTACGACGGCGGCGGGCCCGACGGCGGCGGCATCATCGCGCGCGCGCTGCCGGGCGCCGGCGGCGGCGGCATGAGCTGGTGCGGCGGCGGCGGCATGCCCGGCGCCATCTGCTGCTGGTGGATCTGGATCGGCAGCTGCAGCTGCGGCACGGTGTTCTGGATCCCGCCCGAGTTGGGCCCGTCCGAGCCGTGCTGCTGGCCGGGGCCGCCGGGCCCCGGGCCCGGCACGGACGTGAAGCTGCCCTGGCGCGGCACGAGCGTGGGCGTGGACGCCTGGCTCTGAATGCTGGCGTTGTGCTGCAGCGAGGGGTGCCCAGTGAGGCTGGCGTTTTGCTGCAGGCTGCCGTGGCCCTGCAGGCTGGGGTGCTGCTGCAGCGAGCCATGGCCGGTGAGGCTGGGGTGGTGCTGCAGCGACCCGTGGGCCGCCAGCCCCTGCAGCCCCTGCAGCGCCACGCTCGCGCTGGGCTGGCTGTGGAAGCTGGGGTAGGGATGCAGGCTGGGGTGCGCCTGCAGCGACCCATGCGCCGCAAGAGGCGCGCCGCCGGGGCCCAGGCTGGGGTGGCCCGCCAGCGACCCGGGGCCGGCGCCCTGCGGCGGCTGCGGCAGCGAGTGGTGGTGGCTCAGCGAGTGCTGCGCCGAGTGCTGCGGCGCCACCGGCGGCGCGCCGCCGCCGCCCATGCGCGGCGGGCTGTCGGTGAAGGACCCCGCCCGGCTGCTGCGGCCCGAGCCCATGCCCGCGCCGAAGGCCGTCGGCAGCTGGCCGCCCGCGCCGAAGGCGCTCGGCAGTTGAGGCATGCCGCCGCCGCCGGAGGCGGCGGCCGCCGCCGCCGCGGCGGCGCCGCTGCCGTTGTGGAAGCCGGGCAGCGGCATGCTGCCGGGCAGTGTCGCGGGCGATGCCGCCAGGGACGGCTGCAGGGTCATGTCGGCGGACTGGCCGCCGCCGCCGCCGCCGCCCGATAGTGGGCCAGTGGCGCCGCCGCCGCCGGTGCCGGTGCTGCCGCCCGTGCCGCGGCGCTGCGGCATGGTGCCCAGCGACACGGAGGACTGGGTGGGCGACGAAGGCGCGTCCATGATGCCGCCCGCGGTGGTGGTGGCGGGCCCGGGGCCCAAGGCGGCAGCCGGCGCCAGCGTGCCGGTCTGCTCAGGGGCCAGGGGGTGGGGGACGCAAGGTTGGCGCAGGGCCATCAGTTTGTTTGTGCGGGCGGCAGGGCTAGCTGCCCCCGCAGTCGTTGCTTCGCCGTCTTGTCCCTCCTGCCACCAGCGCCGTGCGCTCCACGCAGTGACTTCTGCTCTCCCCTTGGCCTAGCGCCCTAGACCCGTGTACCCTGCGTCGTGTATCAGCACCTCCCCCAGACCACTGCCCTGACCCCGTGTCTCCCGCTGCCGTGTCCCTCGCTGCCGTGTGCCGCCGCACACAGCGCAGCGGCCGCACGCACCTGCAGGAAGGTGTCCGAGTCCATGGGGAAGATGGCCCAGCCCGGGTGCCCGGGCGCCCACCACGCCGCCACCGCCTGCGGCTGCATGTGGCGCAGCATCTCGCGCTGCGCCGGGTTCAGCTGCGCCACCAGGATGGCCTCCGTCTTGCGCTCGCCCGCCTCCACGCGCGTCTGCAGCAGGCCTGGCACAAGAGACACGCAGCGAGCGACCGGGCCCAGCGAGGGCGGCGTCAGCCGGGGCCAGCCCTTCCTCGCAACCCCGTCAGCCGACCGCCCCTTCGCAACCCACAGCTGCTCCGGCTGCTGCTGCTGCCTGATCGCTCACCCACGGGCCGGTCCAGGTCCGTGTTGCCCATGCGCGCCGTGAAGAGCACGCCCAGCTCGCAGGAGCGCCGGTCCGCGTACCTGGCGGCAGAGGGGGGCGCAGGATGGCACGGCACGCAGGGCACGTGATGCGCCGACCAAGCGGGCCGCGAGCCCGGCGGCCCAATCCTTCAACCTGCCTAACCCAAGCGGGGAGCTTCCTTTACCCCCCAAGTGATGCTCCAGCAACAGCCCCCGCAGCCCAGCACCGTCACCAGCCCGGCCCCGCCCCTCACCACGCCCTCATGCGGTTGTCCGCCACCACGGCCCGCATGGCGTGGTCACGCGCCTCGTCCCACTTCTCCTTGCTCAGCTTGAGCACGTGCTGCAGCTTCTGCCGCAGGTGGCCATCCTGGTCGGCCCGCAGCGCCAGCAGCTTGAAGTCGCCCACTGCGAACGAAGGGAGCACACCAAACCGCAGCGCGGAGTCGGCGCAGCGCTTCCGGCACCTGTCCACGCCCTCTCCCCGGCTCCGCCCACCAAGCCTCTCTGCGGTTAACGCCCTGGGCCCGCCTCCCTTTCCTCACGCCCCGGGCCCGCCTTCCTTTGCAAGTCCCCGCCGGCCCCACCCTTGAGCACTGTGTTTTCGGGGATGTCGATCTCCACGCCCGCCTGCTCGGCGGCGCTGGCCAGGTCCGCCAGCTTCTTGACCGTCTCCTTGCCCATGTGCTCCAGCTTGGACACCGGGTCGTCCACCGAGGGGATGTCGGCCTTGCCCGCGGTGCGAGTGCGCCGCGTGGCCACCTGGGCCGGGGCAGGCGGTGTGCGGGGGCGAGCGGGCGATGGCGCAAGGCAGAGCACAGCAGAGCAGCATGGGGGCAGACGCGGCGGCGAGCTGCCCTTGCGTGCTGGGCAGTAGGAGGCTTGCCGAGCGGTCAGTCTCTGCCGCAACAGCCCTCTCTGACGCTCCCCGCGGCAGCGAGCCTGCTCACCACGAAGCCCTCGGACACGGCGTGCCGGATGTTGAGCCGCGGGCCGCCGGGCGGCAGCAGCGCGCGCACCAGCAGCCGGAAGGGCGGCTTGCGGCCCGACAGGATGGCCTCGCTCGAGTCGGTCACGTGCAGCTCGCTGAGCGGAACCTTGCCGTCCTGACAAGGCGCATCCATGGTGCGCAGCAAGGCAGGGAGGCAGGGAGGCAGGGAGGCAGGCAGCAATTGCGCGGGTGCTGGGTCGTCTCATAGCGCAGCGAGCATCATCCTGCCCTGGCCCCGCCGGCTGCACTTCCGCCGCGCTTGGGCGTGCCCCGGATCCTGCAGCAGCGCAGCGCCGGCTCCAGGGCTCGGCGCCGCGCCGGTACGGTGCCAGACCCCCGGACGGGCTGTCCCATCCTGTGGCCCCGACTCACCACCATGTTGAGCAGCACATAGCCTGCAGAGTCGTTGCAGCCGCCGCTGCCGCACACCAGCAGCGCGGTGCTCTGCGGCGGGGGGTGATGGCACGGCACGCATGTCGGCCCCCAGCCCCTCGCCAGCCAGCTCTTGAGCCCAGCGCGCAGCCGTCCGCCGGCCACCGCTCGCTGCCACATACCAAGCCCGTCCGCCCCCACGCCATCCTCAAGCCCAGGGCTAATGCCACGGCACGCCGGTCGCGCGCAGCGGCCCCTTCGCCCGCCACGGGCGACAAGCCCCCGCCCCTCACCGGCCAGCCCAGCGCACCGCGGTGCCCCAGTCCACATTCCCTGCCAGGTACCCACCTGCCCCAGCCGCCGCCGCCGCCCCCGGCCCCTGAGGCCCCTCCCAGCGCCCCACCTTCTTCTTGTTCTGCAGCAGTGCGCACGCGTCCAGCTCCTCCGCCGGCTCTGTGCCGCCCTCGTACTGCCGGCCGCTGTCCAGGAACTTGTTGTCGTACAGGTTGCCATCGAGCACCGAGATCTGGGGAACCGCAGGGGCGAGCAAGCGGGGGACCGCACACAGCTAAGTGCCGCCCAATTCGCCAGCACACAGGAACGCTGAGGCCCCGACCTCCATACGCACCAGCCTGATCCCGTCGCTGCATGTTAAACCGCCCGCCCATGGCAGCCCCAGCATAGCACGGCCTGTATCTGGGGGCCCCAGGATCCAGGTCCCCACGCCCCCGACAGCCCCGGCCCCAAACCCGGGCGCCGCGCCCCGCCCCCGGCCAACCTGCAGCGTGATGTCGGGCAGCTTCTCATCCAGCGGCTGCCCCGTGGCGGGGTCGATGAGCTCAACCCGGATGCACGCGCCGCAGCGGGCCTGCGGCAGCGGCGCAGCGGGGCGATGGGCGTCGAACACATGGTCATCCAACTAACGGCACAGGCGCTTTCACGGGTGGCGGTCAGCAGCGGCTGCTTGTGCGCGAGGCGGCGGCGGCCAAAGGCCAGCGCCTGGCGCTGTGGATGCACGGCCCCGACGGCAGCCAGTACGCGGGCCGCCTGCTGTGCTGCACGTGCTCAAGTTGCATCTACAGCCGGCCTGAGGACTAGCGGCTCCCGTGCGAGGAGTTGGGCGCGCTGGCGCGCTGCGCGGCCGCCGGCGGCCAGGACGGCGCAGTCGCTGGCCGCGATCGCCGCCGCGCGGCAGCCAAGACGGCCAGCAGTGCGGTCACGCGCACGGCGTGGGCAGCAAACCGCAGCGGCGCCGCCGCCATATGAGAAGGGCGCTGTGCGCATCAGCAACTTGTTTCGGCATGCGTTTGTGGAAGCCTGGGCTGCGGGTACGAGCGTATCCTGTGGGCTGCGGGCTGCTGTGAGGCTGCGAGTGTGCTGCGCGCCGCCAATGCGCGACGTGCGCGCCGGACGCGCGCACGCATGGTAGACGGCCGAGGGCGTGCAGCGTGCGGTCGCGTGACGTGGGGCCGATGTACAGCGGCGCGCTTGCCAGGGTCAGGCCGGGTGCCCGGACACACGACAAAAGCACCCGAACAGCAGCGCCCCTGCGCCCACCTTGAGCACATCGTTGACCAGATACTTGCGATCGAAGTTGACGGTGCAGCGGCGGGAGGGGTTGTGGTGGCACAGCGCGCACTGCGGATCCAGGCAGCCCAGCGCGCTGCGGGCAGCGGAAGGGGCGAGGGCAGGGCGCGCGGCAGCGTGGGCAGCTGGCAGGGCGGGCAGCCGGCAGGGTGGGCAGCGGGCAGGGCGGACGGCTGGCAGGCTGGGCGGCTGGCAAAGCGAGCAGCCCGTGGACGCGTGTACAGGGACGCCCAGCGGGCCCAGCGGCAGCGCGAGGTGACGGCGATGTAGGCCGAGGCTGCAGCGGGCTGGCCGCATCCCATCGGGCGGAGCTGCGCGGAGCTGCGTGCGTCCAGTACGGCCAGCGGCCGGGCTGTCACTGTCACAGCAGCCGTGGCCGGGGGTTGTCGCGAGCCCACACGGAAACGGCTTGGTGCCCGGGCGGCGCTGGCTTGGGCCGGGAGCTTTGCCGGGTACCGTTACTCCCAGCCCTTCGGAGCGTGGCGGTCCAACGGCTCAGATGCCCCGGCGGGGTCGTGCTATGAAAACCCCCGCGGCCCCCCGGCGGCGCCGGCTGAGGCCTGACGGTGCTTACAGACAGTCATGACGGAACACGAGCTGCAACTGCTTGTCCTCCAAGCTCAGCTGGCCGTGCTCCCCGAGCGGCAAGTAGGCGAGCGCCTCAGCGGCAGCCCGGTCGAGCGCCTCCTTGGGCAGGCCCGGCGCGTGGTGGCCGAGACGCTGCGATAGGATGCTAATGTACTGCGTAAGCCGCACTCGCACATAGTCCTGCGGGCAGGCGCGACGTTTGTAATGGACTGCCACGAGTGCGAACGGGAAAGCGCCACGCGCGCACCTCAAGCACTTGGGGCGGCGTCGGCTTGAGCTCCGACGGCACCCGGATGCGAGAATACATCTATCTTCGACCGGAGAGCTCCTTAACACCGGAGCTTCCTGGCAGTGCCCATTCTGCGCCTGCGGGGCCTTTGGCCCCGTGACGTCTGTGTGCTCAAATAGCGTTTTAGCTACAAAGCAATTATAGAAGCAGAGGCGTGGAAATGCTGAAAGTGCGGAAGGTTACGCTGTTTCTTTCCAAACGCGCTGCGGCTATCAATGTGACGTTTGCAGTAGAAACGATGACTGCAAGTCAAGGTATTGGGCGACTACGGAGAGTTGCCAGTCGCGGTTGAGGCCGGATGAGCAAGCCTGGGAACTAACCCAACACGGCGCGCTCGGAACGAGCGCATCCTAGTATCTGGAATATTGCCTACACCTCTGCATTGCACGGCACTAAACCAGGGCTCTGACCCAGAGAATTATGACTCGCAACGCACGGCACTGCCGCTAGGCGGCATCTGACGACAGCGCATATGAAGTAAAGCAGCCAACTGGGACTCCGTGGGTCGCACAGCGTAACGGCGAGCCGCGTGCTGCGTGCTGCGCGACATGGCGCCCCCGCAGTACCCTCGCGGCGCTATCAAGAGCCTGCGTGTCACGGTGAGCACCACTCAGCTGATGCACCAGTCAGACAGCTGAGCGAGGACAAGAGGACACACTGTGGCTCCTTACCCTGCATAACCCTGCCGAGTATCGTGCCCTTCCGTCCCCCTACGCTTTGTGCATCGTGCCCTGCAGGACTTCATGGTAAGAAGGCTGACAGCTGCGCGCCACCAGGAGCAATGCCTTGCGTGTACCTGCCTGCGCCTGCGCACCTTGCGCCTTGGCAGTTGACGCCTGCGTGTGCCACTCACAGAGCTTCGTTGGCACCCTGCTCTTTGAGTGCGGCCCGAGAGTCAACCTCGTTTCAGGACCCAACGGTAATGTTAACGTTTCGTCGTACAGCAGCTGCCGCCAGCTTTGACGCGCACAGCTGCAACGCATTCCCTGCCACACACGGCTGTCCGTGCCCAACTACTCGCTCGCCCATGCGGCTGCTGTCGCGGTCGCCGGTCGCAGGCAGCGGCAAGAGCTCCCTCGTGACGGCGCTTTGCATGGGCCTGGCGGGTGGCATGAAGGTGTGGCAAAGCGCTGGATAGACCTTTTGCCACCGCTGCAAGGGTTGCGCATCACGCCAGCCACCCATCCAACCCCCAACCCTCGCAGCCGCTGGGGCGCCAGACACGGCCCCAACAGCTAATCCGCCGCGGCTGCTCCGCCTTCGAAGTGGAGATCGTGCTCAGCGGCGGGCCCGGCGCGCCGGACATTGTAGTACACCGGCGCACGGAGCTCGTCCAAGGAGGGCACGCGGCTAAGCGGCGGCGCCGCCGCCGCCCTCCCGGCGCCGGCAAGCGCCGGCGCGGCGAGGGCGACGAGGCAGAGGAGGGCGAGGAGGAGGAGGAGGAGGAGGAAGACGAGGAGGACGAGGACGACGAGGAGGATGGGGATGGCGGCGGCGAGGGCGGCGGCGAGGGACGTGGCTGCCACACCACGTGGACGCGGGACGGCCTTAGCACCACGGAGGCAGCGGTCAAGGAGCTGGCGAGGTCGCTGGGCATCCACTTCGACAACCTGTGCATGTTCCTGCCGCAGGTGGGGCGGAGGGGTGAGGGGCGGTGGCGCAAAGCATGGATTGGCAGCTGAGGGGTCCGTGCCCCGCGCTGTTCAAGGCGGGGCGGAGGGGCGAGGGAGCGGCAGGTCGCCCCACCCCGAACACAGCAGCCCGCTGCGTACCCCAACCCCGGCCGAGGACCCTGTTGCCGCAACGCGGTCGATCAGCCCTGGCGTAGCAGCCAGGCCACCTGACGCAGGTGGCCCAACCCCCGCCCTGTCACAGGCTGTTGGCGCCCGCTTGAACCCCTGCCCGCCTCCCTGTCCCTCCATCTCTCCTGTCCCGCGCTGCCTGCAGGAGCGGGTGTCCGAGTTCACGCAGCTGGACCCCACGCAGCTGTTGGTGAGCACGCAGGAGGCCATCGGCGACGGCCACCTGCTGCGGCAGCACAGGGAGCTCATCGCGCGGGCGGGCGAACTCAAGACGCTGCGTGAGGTGCGCGAGGGATTCGCTTGGGTACTTGGTTGGCTTGGCCAGGCTTTGACGCATGGCGTCGCAGCCGGGGATGTGGGCACCTGCCCCGAGCTGGGCGTGCGGCAGGGCTGGGGAGTTCTAAAACACGTGCCACCGACGCACATGGCGCATGTGCTTGCCCCCGCGCTGCTCTCTCCATGCGCACAGGAGCTGGCGCACACGCGCGAGCGGCTGGCGCGGGTGGAGGCGGACCAGGCGGCTGCGGAGCCCGAGTACCGCCGCCTGCAGCGCCGGAATAATCTCAAGCAGGAGGTACGGGGGACGGGGCTGGGCAGGGAGGGGGCCTGGGCAGGTGCAGGCGTGGCTGCAGCAGCGCCAGCGGCCAGCGGCTGCGGTCCCCGCTGCACACGCAAGTCCGGTCCGCGCCCCTCGCCTGCGTCAAGAGCGCTCCAAGCAGTGCGCCCACCGCACCCTGCCCCTCTGCCCCCGGCCCACCTCCGCAGGTGGAGCGGCTGCAGCAGCACCTGCTGGACCTGGACGCCAGGGCTCGGGCGGCGGCGGTGCAGCAGGCGGAGCAGGCGGCGGCGGCCGCGGCAGGGGAGGCGCAGGCGGCGCAGCGCCGTGTGGACCAGGCGCAGGCGCCGCTCACGTGAGCTGCGCCTCTGGGCGGCTGGGCTTGTGGGCTCTGCTGGGGGCCACAGAGGGCGGGCAGAGCGCACAGCAGGCCGCCGGCTTGCGGCTGCCTGCTGTGCCAAGGCCGACGGGCTCACCGCACCGGTGCTGACCTGCCCCCGGCACGGCCACGCTGCCGCTGCGTGGCCCCGTCTTGGTCCCGCTCCTGGCCCGTGCAGTGCGCGCAGCGCTCAGGCCCAGCGGCTCAAGGCCGCGGCGGCGCAGCTGGGCCGGGACCTGGACCGCCGCAGGCAGCAGCTGGCGGCGGTGCAGCAGGAGATCGCGGGTCACAAGCAGCGCGCGGAGCAGCGCGAGGAGGACCTGTCCAAGGTACGGTGACTGCGCGGCTGCCTCGGCAGCCGGGCACAGGGCGGCTGGCGCCACGACGCTCCTCCTGTCGCTGAGCCCGCCTGCAGCCGTCCCGTGGGGCCACTCGGCGCTGCCTTGCTCCTGTTCTGGCGCGCACGGGCGTGCAGCACCGCGGCAGCTTGCTCACAGCTGGCCACGCCTTGCTGCGCTGTTATCGTTGGTTCTGCAGCTGCGCGACCGCTCGGGGCGTTGGAAGCGGGAGGTGGACAAGGCCAGTGCCGACCTGGCGGCGGTGCGGCAGCAGCGGGCGGCGCTGCCGGCGGGGCCGCCGCCCGCTGAGCTGGCGCGGCTGCAGGTCCTGGAACAGCAGTGCCAAAGCACCACGGAGCAGGTACGGCGCTGTACGGCATGGTGCGGTACGGGATGGTACGGCAGTGCGCTCACGTGGGCCTGCCAGGCGAGGCGGAGAGGGGCAGCTAGGCGCCTGCTTGGTGCCGTGTCGGCTGCATGGACTCTCGCCTCTGGTCCGAAAGCGGCCCCAGCGGCTTGTTCCATGACCACCGAGCGCCCAGCACCGAGTACGAGCCGTTCGCGCCTATGCGTGGCCTGACCGCCACAGCGATTGCGCGACCCCGTCGGTGACCCTCCCTGACGGGACCGCGACTTTGTGATCCCCTTGGTGACTGTCCTGCGCTGCCCGACCCGCAGCTGGCCGCCGACAACCACGAGCTGCTTTCGCGGCAGCGGGACCAGGCCGCGGCGCAGGCCGAGGTCCGCCGCCTGCAGGGTGAGCCGTGTGCTGTCGCCCTCGCCGCATAGCCATGGTCGCACAGCCTCTGGCTGCATAGCCCTGGCCCCACGGCCCTGGCCGCACACAAACATTCCTGCACCCTGGGGCGCCGCACGCCCGCCTCCCCTGCCCTGGTCGCCCTTTTGAACTCATCGAACCCAAACCCTGGCCCCAAACCCCCAAAGACGCCGAGCGTACGCGGCACGACCGGCGCGAGCAGCTGCTCAACAGGCTGGAGAGGGCCATGCGAGGCAGCAAGCAGCTAGCGGCGTGGATAGAGGAGACGCGGCGCAACGGCGGCTTCCGGGGGCCTGTGCACGGCCCGCTGCTGCTCGAGATTTCGGCAGTGGCTGACCCCCACTGGTAGGTCGAGCGAGAAAGAGCCCTGCGGATGCCGGACCCTTGCGTGGCAGGCCTGCAGTGACGGACTCGGAGGTTTCCTCGATCAGAGCTGGCAATGAAAGCAATAGGGTGTGCCGCCCCGCGTGGGCTTGCAGGCGCATCGGCCCGACTCCTCCATCGCCCGCTGCTGCTGCTGCTGCTGCAGGGCGGCGTGCCTCGAGGCGCTCCTGGGGGCCGCGATGCTCACGGCGGTTGTGTCGGCTGAGCGGTAAGGCGCGGTGCCACGAAACTGGGGGAAGCTGCTGGGCGGTCGGGAGAGCGGCTCAGCCTTGAGCTCTGCCGCAACGCCCTGCCGCTTGCTTGCTGCATCGCAGGGTGGACAACAACATGATCCAGGACTGGTGCCGGCAGCAGCGAGCAGCCTTGGGCCAGGGCGCCGGCAATGCTTTCAACCACCAGTGGGTGTGCCGTACGGCAGGGTGTGCTGCCTTCGAATGCCGTAGCAAACCACGGAGCACGCTTGCAAGGGGCTGAGGCCCGCCGCCCGTTAGCGCGGTGGGCCTCGGTCTGATGCGCGCCACGCATCCATTGGTGCCCCTCCGGCTCCGCATCCATCCCCGCTGTCAACCCCCTCGGCCGTGCAGGCTTTTGTGCAACGAGACCCGCGCCGCCGTGCTGCCGTACCCTTTGGGCAACGCGAGCCAGTACGGACGGTACGGCGTCACACACACGATGGACCAGGTGGGGCTGCTGGGGCAGGTGGGACCTGGGGCGGCGAGCATGCGACGGTGGAGCAGGCGCGGCGTGTGCTTTGTGTTGCCCCGTAAGACCGCGCCCGACCCATGGGTCCTGCCTGCCCCCACGCCTACCCTGCCAGCTGTTTGAGGCGCCGCTGGCGGTGAAGCTGGCGCTGGTGGACAAGGTGGCGCTCACCAGCACCTTCCTCGTGTGAGACCCGGATGGATGGAGGGTTGCAGAGACGGGGTTGCTGGGGGCTGGGGCTGGGACTGGGACTGGGAACAGCAGCTGCCCATCACCCGGGATCCAGTCCCGGCGGGCCACACCAGCGAAGTCCTCGTGTGGGCCTTGCACGGGCGCTGGGTTTGGTTCTGCGGTGAAGCCCTAGCCAGGGGCCGGGCAGGCTTACCGACCGACCGACCCACCCACGACGGACGGCGACGACGGGGCATGGAGGGGCACCTGCTTCGGCAACTTCGGGACCTTACAAGTCCGGTCCGGTCCCACCTGAAGTGGGCGAACCCCCAAGTCCAAGCGAGCAGGCTGGCGGTCGTCGCCCCTAGCTTGACGGCTGCGTGTGTTCATCTCTGTGTCGCTGCCCCCGCCCCGCAGCAAGCACGACGAGCACACCGTGCTCAACACGCTGGTCCGGGAGGTGGGCCTGCGGCGGCTCTTCACCGCGCGCCGCAGCATCTTTGCGCGCGTGTCGCCCTACGACCCCACCTTCATCACCGAGTCCGGAGAGGTGCGCGCAGCGCCGGGCCGCAGCCGAAGGGGGCTGCAGTGCTGTCGCTTGGCCTGGTTGGGCCGCCGAAGTGGGTCATTCGCATACCCTGCGCTTTGCATCACTGCATGGCGCCACATGGCGCTGGTCAGTTGCGTGCGGGCGCTGCCACAAGCGGAGCCAGGCCCCTGTGCGCATGGCGTGTGCCCGGCGCAGTGCCGCACACACACAGTGGGAGGCCGACGGGCTCTTTGCACGGCCCCTTTGAAAGGCTTCCGTCGTCCCCCGCACGCACTCGTGCTGCGTACCAGTAGCGCCCCTGTGGGGTGTGGATGCGGCCTGGCGGCAGCAGGGAGGCCCTACGGCCCCCATCGCCTTGCACGGTGCCACTGCCCCCCTGCTGTGCCTGCCCGAGCTGGCGGGGTCTGTGCCCGCCAAGCCCGGTGCAAGCCCGCACACACGCCGTGCCGCTGCCGTGCCCAACGACATGTGGTACCCTGTTTGCCGCCGGCTCGCCCCCAGACGATCAACCCAGCACGGATGCTGTCTGATGCTGCTGCGGCGGGCGGGGACGAGGGCGCCGACCAGCGGGCGCTCGCCGATGCCCAGCAGGTAGGGGCTGCCAGCTTCGTGTGCTATCGACGTAAATTACGTCATTGGGGTTATCATAGAGGATTTGTGAGCAGGTCGTGTGACGCGGGCTGCCGAGGCCCCGGGAAGCACGGCTGCAGGCTTTTCAGTAAACTGTCTTTGTTAGCCTGTGTGGCTGGCGCGGCTGCAGCTCAGCAGCCTGCCGGAGCAGATGCTGTCAGCGGTCGGTGGTAACTCACAAACATTGACGCTGGTGCCTTGCGGTTGCGATGCCGCTGCCTATTGTGCCGGCGCTGCAGGAGCTGCAGCGGTGTGCTGGCCAGGTGGCGGCGCAGGAGGTGGTGGTGTCGCAGCGCGAGCAGGAGCGCGATGGGCTGCAAGCCAACAAGCGGCAGCTGCAGGCCAGCCACAAGCGGCTGGCGCAGGCGTGAGTGCGCGCATGCTTGCTTGCATGGCGGCAGGGCAGGGAGGTCGAGCCGGTGTTGCGGCGGGCGGCTGGGCGAGGGCTGCGGCGTCGCGGGAGCTAGGCTCTGCTTGTGGGCTGCTGCCTGTTGTCGCGCTGGCAGCCCTGGCCAACTCTGCACGCTGCTTCAGTTCTGCTGGGGGCTGCTGCGGGCTGTCGTGCTGATCACCCTGGGCTGTCTTGGACCTTGGCTTGGTCCCACCCGTCGGGCTGTTGTCCCGCGCACCTGCCCGCAGTGCGGCCAAGCTGGCGCAGGACGAAGCCACGCTGGCGGGCAGCCTGGCGCGGCTCGAGGTGCGGCCGCGGCCGTGAAGGACCGCCGCGGGGCCGTCACTGGCAGCAGCGGAGCACGCTCGCCAACGCCCACGTCTGCCCCCTCACGCCCTCATTACCCCGGCCCTCCCGCAGGCGGCCGGCGACCCCCTCCAGACGGCTCCTGGGCTCCGTGACGCGCTGGTGGCTGCGGCAGCGGCCATCGCCGACAAGGTGCGCCCGCGCGTGCCATCCCGGGCCTTGCCACCCCGGGCCTTGCCACCCCGGGCCTTGCCACCCCGGGCCTTGCCACCCCCGGGCCTTGCCACCCCGGGCCGTGCCACCCCGGGCCGTGCCACCCCGGGCCTTGCCACCCCCGCCCCCGCGCGGGTGCGTGCGCGCTCCGCCGCCGCTGACGCCCCTGCTCCTGCTGCTGCGTCCGCTGCCCTCAGGTGACCGCCGCGCTGGCGCTGCTCCGGGAGGTGGCTGCGCTGCACCGCCGGCTGGCCGCGGCGCAGGTGAGGAGACGCATATCAGCGCGCCAGGTGGCCCTGCACACTCCCTCCACTGCTAGCTGCTGCGTGTGCCGGCCTCGCCTCAGCTGCTGCGAGCTGTGGGCCGCCACGCGTATGTGTATGCGCCGCGTGCAGGCCGCCCGTACGCCCGCCCTGCTCCCGCACGCCCGTCACCGCTGGCCCTGACTCCGTGCCCGTGGCCCTCACCCATCCTGCCGTCATGCAGATCGCGGCGGCGGCGGCGGAGGCCTCGCTGGAGCCGCTCAAGGCCGGCGTCCGCGCCGCCAAGGAGGCCGCCGCCGAGGCCGCCCGCGACGCCAACACCGCGGTGGCGGCGCTGGGCGCGGCGCGGCGCGGCGCGGCCGAGGCCGCGGCGCAGCTGGCGGAGGCGCTGGGCGGGCGGCAGCCGGGCCGGGCGCTGCGGGCGGCGTGGGCGGCACTGCCGCAGCAGCGCGGCGAGGCGGAGGCTCTGCTGGAGGAGAAGCGGACCGAGATGGAGGCGGCGCATGCGGTGAGGCGGCAGGGCTGGGGGCCCGGCGCTGCGGCGGGGGCCTGGCGGGGCGGCGACCGGCGCCTGGGGGCCCGCAGGGACGGGAGGCGCCTCAGGGCTGCAGCCGTTGTGTCCTCGGCATACCGCGCGGCTGCGCCGTCCGGCCAGCCTTCGGGGCGCCGGTTGTTTGACGACTGGCGCCCGCCCCTGCTCCTTCCCTCCCCTGGCTCCTGACCCCATGCGGCCGCCGCCACCGCCGCCCGCGCAGGCACTGCGCAGCGACGAGGCCAGCGTGCTGGCGGAGTGGGCCCGGCGGGAGGCCGACATGGGCCAGCTGCGGGGGCAAGCGGCGCAGGGCGGCAGCGCGCTGGCGGCCGCGGAGGCGGACGTGGAGGCCAGGAAGGTGCGAGGCGTCTCCCGGGCCTCGGGGTTGGGGCTGCCCGGGAGGGCTGCTCCTGGGGCTGCCGACGCCCCGCCTCTCGGCCCCTGCCGACCCAGCCGACCCAGCCGCACACCAGCCCACATGCGGCTAGCCTCGCTGGTGTGCCTCGGTGGTGCTTGCGTCGAGGCAAGGCGGGCCCTGCCTTGACCCCTGGCCGCTGCCCGCGCCTCGCTCCGGGTCCCGCAGGCCGCCTGGCTGCCCGAGCTGCGGCAGCGGCTGTCGGCGGTGTGCGGCTGCGTGGCGGCCCACTTTGCGGCCATCGGGTGCGCGGGCGAGGTGGCGCTGCGGGAGGCGGGCGACGACTTCGAGCAGTACGCTGTGGAGATACGGTGAGGGGCTGCTGCGGGGAGGGAGGGAGGGAGGGAGGGAGGGGCAGGGGGTTGGAGGGGCGGTCTGGCAGGACGGGAGGGCATGCCGCTGGACGCAGTGGGTGGGAGTTGATGGGAGGCCTGTGAACCTCTGCCTTGCGCTCCCCTGTTGTCGCCCTGCCGCAGCGTCAAGTACCGGGCTCAGGAGGAGCTGCGGCCGCTGGACCGCAACCGCCACAGCGGCGGCGAGCGCAGCGTGGCCACCATGATCTACCTCATGGCCCTGCAGGTGGGGGGGAGGTGGGGGGAGGGAGGGAAAGGAGCGGGGAAGGGCGGGCTAGGGTTCGTGGCAGCGGGGCAGGGTCTGGCCACGTGGCCACCCTCACCTACCGCATGGCCCTGCAGGTGGGGCCAAGGGGAGGCGGGAGAGGGACGGCCTGTTGCGTGAACGAAGCGTGGGCGCCCGATCCTGGCCGCCTGACCACCACGCCGCACGGCGTCAGCTGTCCCGGCGCTCGTGGCGCTCTATTGGCCCCCTGCGCGCCGTTGCTGACGTGTCCGCCGCCGCCGCCGCCGCGACGCGCCTCCCCCCCAGGGCGTCACCAGCACTCCCTTCCGTGTGGTTGACGAGATCAACCAGGGCATGGACAGCCGCAACGAGCGACGGGTGCGCACCTCCGC
Source organism: Chlamydomonas sphaeroides (assembly GCA_001662425.1). Taxonomy (NCBI): domain Eukaryota; kingdom Viridiplantae; phylum Chlorophyta; class Chlorophyceae; order Chlamydomonadales; family Chlamydomonadaceae; genus Chlamydomonas; species Chlamydomonas sphaeroides. Next base: position 91,649 of record BDDC01000055.1, read on the forward strand.
CTCTGCCTCTGCCGGGGGCCCACCGCCCCCAGCCATGCGCGCCTCTGCATTTGACCGATTCGCGCGTGTGGCCCCTCTCTTCCCACATGTCCTCGCCCCTCCCCACTCCCTCCCCTTCCCTCCCCTCTGCCTCACCCCCTCTCCCCCCCCCCACACACACACGGGTTGGGACGGGCCGGGATGTTAAACCTACTTATATATGGCGGCGCTTGGGCTTCGCTCCCGCACTGGTGCACCGCTCTTGGCCGCATCCCTGCCTGCCTGTCGCACGGCTAGTATGCCAATCCCCCAGGGCGTTGTGTGTCGGGCTATGTTGATTGTTACGAACACACACACACGTGTCGTTGGGCGTTGTGTGTCGGGCTATGTTGATTATTACGAACACACACGCATTCCCTCTACGCACGGCCGGCGCGCCATTCTCCCTTGTGTTGGTTTTGTCTTACTATTATACTTATACTTATTTCTGAACACACGCGCCCCTCCCCACCCCTCGCGCAGGTGTTTGACCTGCTGGTCGCCTCCTCCAGCCGTCCCGACACGCCGCAGTGCTTCCTGCTCACGCCCAAGCTCATCTCCGCGCTGCGCTACTCGGCCGCGGTGCGCTGCGTCAACATGAACGCCACCTCCAGGGCCTCCGTCGCCGCCTCGCCGGCCATGGTGGCGGCGCTGGCTGCTGCTGCTGCGGAGCAGCGCGCGGCGGAAGAGGCGGCGCGGCAGGCTCGGGGCCAGGCGCAGGCGCAGGCGCAGGCGCCGGGGAGGGCGAGGGCGCAGGGCGGCGCGGCGGCGCAGGCGGCGCCACGGCGGGCGGGGCCGGGCCTGGGGCTGGGGCATCTGCCGCTGCACCGGGCGCAGGACCTGCTGCTGCTGGGGCGGCGGGGCGCGGAGGCGGGGTGATGGCGGGGGCGCGGCGTGGAGGGACGGGGAGTGTGCTGGTTGTTGCTGGCTGACCGCGACGACAACAGAACCAGGTAGACCTCTTGACAGGGGAAAGGCGGTGTGCGGGGCGCTGGGGTGGAGGGGGCTGTGGCGGCGGCACGGGGCCGCGCAGGGGCGCTGGAGGGGCCGGCGGTGTGCGGCAAGAGGATCGGTGCGCGCTGTGCACAATCACCAGGGCGGCCGGACTCGACAGTTGACGGTGGAATTGTACTGGAGGGAAGCCGACTGCAGCCTGAAACCGGTTGCAGGGGCCGGGGGGCCATGGGATGTGCAAAATGGCGCGCGAGCTCCGTGGTGTGCACCGGCTGGGAAGAGGGCTGGGGGCGGAGCTGCAGGTCAAGGAAGCTGCGCGAGCCGAGCTGGGGCGGCATGGGAGCAGGCGGGCGGCGGGCGCCCTCCCTCGCGGGATACCGCCACGCCGTCATAGACAGAGCACAGCGGAGGGGCCACCTCGCTGGTTCTTTGCAGCTGGCGCCCGCAAAGGAAGGCGCGAGCGGCACGGATGGCCGCAGCCGGCAGAAGCGGAGAATGCTTCGGTCGTCATGAACCACCAGACGGCCACGGTGAGGCCTACAGCGCGCAGGGGCGCTTCGGGGAGTGCCCCCGCGCCCCCGCAGCGCACATCCAACCCGCCGCCCAGCGCAAGCGCCGCCCGTTCGGCGCCGCACCCCGGCCAGCGCATGCGCACACGCCGACACGACATGCCGTGCACCGCAAGCAGCACGAGGCGCCAACAACCGCAGGCCAACCAGCCCCTGCCTGAAGTGAGTTAAGAGTACAAGTGCCTGAAGTGAGTTAAGAGTACAAGTGCACTGCCACACGGACACCGCCCCGTCGCCGCCCCCCCCCCCCCCCCCCCCCCCCCCCCCCCCCCCCCCCCCCCCCCCC